>JAJMLP010000001.1:438189-540990 GCA_030569815.1 Diutina ranongensis (nom. inval.)
GGGGGCGGGGCATCAACGAATCATTCTAGAATAGTAATAGTTTAGGGATGGATTAGGAGGCACGTTAATTGGTTACCTTAAATATGGAAGGCTGCGGAAGTTGCCGTTCGGTTTGTTTCGGAAAAACGTGGTTTAATTTGCTACTTGCACAAACCATTGAGTCATATCCACACTTGAATCATTTGGGGAGAGGAGATATCGCAAGGCCACACCTTGGCTAATTATATCGCAAAGCTCCGCCCTATTATGATCCGATAGAAGTTAGATCGGCCCCTCCTCACCTCCTCCAGTGATAGATAACCACGGCTCACCGATAATAAACCCGCCACGCTGATCGCGCCTGACGCCTTTGCTATGTATACCCACTCCCGATTGGGAAACAGGGTGGGGCATGGGAGTACAACCGGTGACGTACTGAGCGTGTCTCGTAAAGCAGACACGCCACCGCATTTCGGTTACACCCCTAATCAACTAAGGGGTGGTTGACTTTAGCTCTAACCTTCCCCCCGCCCCCCCATTCTCGATTCGTTCCTACCATTGATCACCTCAGCCGACATTCGATGGATTAATCTTCCGGTTGACAATACAACCGCAGTTATCGGGGGGGTGAACCCTCGACCCCGAATCCCACATCGTTGGGTGGTGGAGTCATTCATATGACGAAATCCTGCACCGGCGCCAGGTCACTGCATAAAACGTTCCCGGGACAAACACTTTACTATAAGAGTGAAATTTCACCCACCTAATCGGAAATTAACCTATACGCGTTTGAAGTTAACTATTGTTTGAAATCACCCCCCCAAATTTATTGTTCTTAGCGTACTAACTGTGTTGGTACCCTCCCAATTCGTGCTTCCCCACCTTAACCCCCCAGCTATTGTTGACATGAGTTCGCCTACTCGTAAGCTTCTTTCGACTCTGTCGCCAGAGGGGATTCAAGTGGCGTCACAAATCACCCCGACCCGGTTGGCTAATCTTTTGATTCGTAAGGGTCCATTACCGATTCGTCACATTACCGCCCAATTGGCGGTGGAAGTGCCTAGTTTTGATATGTTATCCCTCTCAAAACAACGGCGGTTGATCATGGCGGCTATGGATCAACAAGATCCCGTGAATAAAGTGGTATTTGAAAAGATTGGCTGGGGCCAATGGGCCGTTCGTAAGGTCGATCTGGAATTTATCATTAGTGAAGGATCCGAAGGCGGAGACGAAACGGTAAAGTCACCAACCCCGGCATTAACCTCGGCCAAGGTTAATGTCGCCGAATTACGCAATCAAAAACTCGGATGGACCAAGAAAAAGACCCTGAGTAAAAGAGAAGCAAAGAGAAGAACGTCCATTACTACTAATTCTCGTAACCTTCATAACGTTACCGTTCCTGGCGAGCGGAACTCCGACCGTGATCACCCCATGGTAACCCGGTCAAAGGCAGTTCGGGGAGAAGTGGCGATTGCCCTGGATTCAGAACTGCTGCTGGAACTGGAAGATGAAGAAGTGTTTGAATTTGAAGACGGTCCGCTTAAATTTGCTGGTAGAGTTCCAGTGAAGACGTCTCCCCCTCCACCAGTCGATGGTAATCACCGCAGATGGTCCCATTCGCTGGTGATCCAACGTCCCGCTCAATTTGCCCCATTAAGATTCCAACAATGGGGTCGTCAAAGACTTAACCTGTTGGACAATCTGTTAGAAAACTACATTGTGCTGCTGTCGCATCTGCTGGCGGTGCTGGTGGCACTGACGCTGGGACTGCCCCCGATTGGATCGCCTACATTATGGCAAAGTACCCCTTATGGCAATTACACCGCAAGTGGAACCAATAGCCCCCTGGCTACTGATGGAGGACGCGGCCGCCGCAAATCGCTGTTTAATGAACTGTTTGTCAGACAGACACCAAAGATGCAACCAGTTCATTTAGCTCCGATTGGATCGCCTCAAACCAATCAACCTTTGCCTCACTTACTGGCGGCGATGCTGGCGCTGGCGTCAGTAGGTCTGGATACCGATGAAGAAGATTGGGCTACGATCGGGCCCGAGACATTAAGAGCGGCGCTGAATGGAGGAATTACGAAGAAGAAACCTAGACTGCTGATGCTGAGAAGACGGCCACTGAGAGTATTTGCGTCGCCCCCAGAAGACTTGAATGACGATGAAAAGCTGGCAGCGATGGCATTGGTGGAATTGATGCACTAGAGCTTCCCTCCCATATTGTATTATATAGGTCTAGAACCATCCGATACTGGTATCGGTTTATTAATAAATGAATAACATGACAATTATTTTCGGTATTATCGGCCCTGCACAAACCCGCCAATTTTGTGTCAAATAAATAAATAAAAATGTTTCATAACAACACCCCCTGATTTCGTGTTGTGAAATTCCCGACAATCGCTTAGGTTGCTATCAATGGTCGGAAGCCACCCGAGAGCAACGGTAAACACTCGATAACCGCGCCTCCGACTCGGAGGCGATATTAGCAACCGTAGTATTCGAGGATGCCATAAATCTAGATTGAGTTTTGTGTGGTTATGCTGATCATCAAATGTTTAAACTAATCAAACTTTCGCTCCCTTCCCCCCACCCCCCCCGTGGCACGTGATCTCGGGTTAATGTGGGGTATGGTGGAATAATGTTCAAAGTTCCCGAAACTTTATCATCCCCCGATAGGTGCTTTATCATGTTTGGTGGAAATTGATGCACCGATGTTTTCACCAAGACAACACCCCTTATAAACATTTTTCACATGAAACAGACACCTGAGAAAGATATTTTTCAAATTTCATTATTTTCTCCTCCTGTCGTCTCTTGGTCAGTTGCAGCACCGATGTTTTGCTGATGAAATCGATCACGAACCATTGATGTCGCACATATCGCCTTTAGCCTACGTTATCAATGTCGAAACCACAGTTACCTCCATTCAACCCAACGAGGTTAAAAACCTCATTGAAGATGGCGATCCTGAGAGCTCAATTTGTCCAAGAAAAGAAGGCGGCATTGGCCAAACAACAACGACGTCAATTGGCCGATCTCTTGGTCCAAGGGAAAGAAATGAGTGCCACGATAAGAGTGGAAAATATCATTCGAGAAGACATATATATCGAACTCCTTGAATACGTGGAATTATTCTGTGAATTGTTATTGGCACGATTATCATTAATCATTGATCCAACCATCACTGAAGTCGATGCCAATATTAAGGAAGCAGTGGCGCTGGTGATTTACCTGGCTACCTATACTGAATTGAAAGAAATCACCCAAATTAAAGATCAATTGATTTGTAAATATGGAAGTGATTTTGCCAAAGAAGCATTGGATAACAATGATAATATCGTCCCTCCAAGAATCGTGTCTCGGTGTAATGTCCCCGTACCAACTCAAGAATTAGTTGAATTATACCTTTGTGAGATTTCCAAGGCATATAATGCCCCATATTCTAAGCTTCCTGTTGTTGAAGATCATCAAAATGATGATAATGATGATGGTGAAGGTGGTGGCACTAAGGAAACTCCCATAGCTATTGCTGACGGCCAATCAAATCAACCAGTAAAACCCATCGATGAATTCGATCAATTAAAAGCTCGCTTCGCTGCATTAAAGAGATAAATAAACTGCATTAAATACATTTAACCATTTTCCTATATTGGTAGTAGTCGTCACGTGACCACATGGAACTGGGTTGTTGTTTTAGTGCCTGTACCTGCCTCGCAAAACCACCAGTTTTGGTGCGGCGCACTGGTAAACACACTTGATCTGTCACGGTGGTGGAAGCCTTACCAAGAATGTCTCTGGTTCTAAATCAACGACAACAGTTAGAACTAAACAAAGCCGTCATTCAATATCTTGAGCCATTAATAGATGCCACCAACCTTGAAGCAGTGAAAACCGCCGTCAACTACCTGGGTGATTCCCAACCAATCGTCGCAAATTACCTAGAGAAGAAATGGTCGACAGTATTACGATTACAACGGAAAATCTTGGATCTTGAAAGTGAATTAACTCATGTTAAACAAGTGCTTGCTACTCTGGGACTGTTGGAGCAAATGTCAATCCTGGTGAAGGATAAAATCAATGCGATTCCTCAAGTGGTGACAAAGACATTCATAACTCCAGATTCCCTGGCGGTTAACCTGGTGGCCATCCATCCTATTTTACCTCAAGTCACCGCAGGTTGTGCCAATGGTTCTTTAATCACTTGGAATTTGGTCAATGATGAATTGGCCATCCCCGATAAGGTCATCCGTGCTCATACCAGGGCCATCAATGCAATTAAATGGCTGGAAGAGGCGATCGAGTTTCCTAAACGAACGAAAACTTATGTGTTTGCATCGGCATCGGCAGATTTATCCATCAAAGTATGGGATGGTTCCAATTACACCAATGTGAGAACTTTGACTGGACATGAACATACGGTGCTGCTGGTGGCATGGCTGAAGGTAAAACCAGAGATATTATATCTGGTGCTGCGAGATAAAACCGTCAAGGTATGGGATGTCATCAATGGTTATTGTATCAAACTGTTTATTGGCCATCTGGAATGGGTAAGAGATATTGATGCCGTGGCCATCGATTGCGATTGGTTATTTAAATTGCTGCTGCTACCGTCACCAGCCCTCGGTGACTTTTTATTGACGAGTTCCAATGACCATCTGGTACGGCTATCCCATGCTGAACTGGGACTGGGGATTGCGTTATTAATTGGACATACCCATGTGGTGGAAACCGTGCGGTTTTTGCCTACATTGGCTAATCATCACCTCGATAAGTATTTGGAAGATAATATCGGGTTATTCTCGAGTATCCCTCCGGAATTGATCAAATCCGAGGTGTATACTCAACAACTTGGATATAAATATTGTATTTCGGGAGGACGAGATAATTCCATCAAATTATGGTTACTCCCGCCGCCAATCCTCGTGCCCCATCGACCCCCTCAACCATCAAAAATTAATAATTCTCAAGGGTGGTTGATTGCTGAAGTTAACGAACATCTGCTGTGGGTGAAATCGTTAGCTATTCACCCCCTGGGGAGATTTTTCTTTAGTGGGAGTGATGATAAACTGATTAAAGTGTGGGATTTGGCAGCATTAAACGTTGGCGGCAGAATACGATGTGTAAGGACATTAACTGGTCATCAAGGATTTGTTAATACCCTTGATTACGCTAAAGTCAACGTCGACTTATCTGGGGTGGATAAAGAAGGTGACTTACGGGATAACCTCATCAAACATCTCGAAGTAAAGATGAGATGCTTATTCGCCCTGGGAGGAGTCGATGATCTGGTTAGATTATGGTCATGAAATGAAATACTGTCATGTGATTTGTTCTCTATTAACGTTTGCCTAATAACCCTTTTTCTTTTGCTTGTCGATATGAGCCCGTAACAATTTTTGTCGATCCCGTAACGACATCTTTTGTTTACCTTTCACCGCTCTCTTATGAATCATCATCACAAAGTTCTTCTTTCTTGCCTTTTCCTTATTAGTAGTGGAATGAGGAGCATCACGTCTACCCTTTCTCGACCCAAATTCCCGATCTTCCCGACCAGCCTTGGCTTGGGCCAATTTCTCTTCCTTCAGTTGCTTGTATTTCACAGGACCCACCAAGCCATCAACATCAACCAGGTCTTCATTCTTAAGACCCATGATCTTTTCCACCCCAGCTTGGGTCCGTAATTCTTCCAATTTGGCAAAATCGGCCGGGGTTAACACTCTTGATGATAATAACTCGGTCATGGCGGCTTCGGTGGCCTTTTGCTTAGCAATTTCTTCTTCAGATTTTTGAGGTACCTTGACTTCTTCTTCGACTTCTTCATCGGGGTTCAATCTTCTCCGTTTCCGTTCGGCAATCCGGGCTCTCCGAGCTTCACCCGCTTCTTCCTTGGTTAACTTTCTCTTCTTGGTCTTAGGTTGTTCATCTTCATCATCTTGTTCATCACCAGATAAGTCCAAATCGGAATCCAGGTCGGAGTCTTCCTTTTTATCATCTTCACTATCACTGATTTCGATTTCCTTATCTGATTCCACCGTGACCCATTCCCCTTCGACATCATCTTCTTCATCTTCATCAACTTCCCAGTCATCTTCTTGACCATCTTCACCCGCTTCAAGGCCTTGTTCTTCTCTCCATTTAGCCAATAATTCCAACCCAGGAATACCTGAGGTAGTGGTTGATTCGACCCCGAATTGAGGCAATCCCTTCTTGTCCCCCAGGGATAATTCCATCGATGCCACCTTACCCCGATCTCTCTTGTGTAACATTTCGGGGGCAACCTCTCGATAAAGGGTAATCAATGATCTGGCGGCCATCATCACCGCCTTCAGTTTCAGACCCTTGTATTCAACCAAATCTTGAAGTAAAGTAGAATCAATGGCCAACGGAGCCCGAGAAAGAATTTCTCTAATGGTATTAAGACCCGCCAGCGCCACTTCAGCGGCGACCCCATCGGAAACGAATTCATCGGCGATTTTCCGAACAACCACGGTGATGGTTTCAGGAGGAACTAAATCATGAGAAGCTTGAGCAGCAGCAGCCATCACTTGAGTGACATTCCGTTGCTTGGGAGTCAAGTACTTCAAGAAGAAGGTATATATCCCCAATACCGTCAACTTGTGGGTCCCCACCAATCGGGAAATTAAATTCATAATCATGATCTTTTGATCCAAATCAAACTTATTGGAATTTCCCGACAAGTGCAGGGTATATAAATCATCGGCAAACCCTTGAGGATCCCGTAATAAATGGATAGCGGAGAAATTAAGATAAGTGGCCAGATGTTTGGCCAGGTTCTTCTTCTTTAACGTCTTGACGGCATTTTCCATCCGCTTAGCCCGTCTCCCCGTCTTTTTATTGACATTCATCTTATGCTTTAAGGAATTCATATCAAAAGATTCATCATCCAGCAGGTCGTTATCAAACATTTCTTGACGTTCCTTATCGGCACCAAGGAAGAACTTCACCCCAGAAATGGCCACCTTGGCATCGGGATGAGTGGCGGCTTGAGTCATGATTTCCACCGTTCTCGAATCATCCCAAATCCCCCGTCTCCATAATTCTCTCGTCAATTTGGTAGCCCATAACCCTTGAGGGTCCCGTTGTTCCAATAAATTAAACAATAATGCTTGAGTCAGTCTATTCAATTTCTGGTTCTTCCCTTGAGCATTGATATCCTTCAATAAAGCAACCAATGTCAGGTAAATTTGGGTACGAAGAGCTTTAACATGATGACCCAGAGCAAACCCGGCGGAAGAATAAAGAGTTAACAACGGGAATAACGTTTGAATCAACATTTCTGCCAGGATGATGCCCTTATTTCTCATCATAGTTAAACATTGGATGATTTTTTCCCGAAGTTCTGGCAGTAACTCCCGATGGTTAGTAGTAAGGATTTCTTTTAATTCAGAAGGGAAGTTGGCGGTTTCCTTGGGGTAACACAGACATACCGCCAGGACAAACCCGATCAAATCGCCGAATTCGTTGTTCTTATCTTCTGCTTGAGGATTCATGAGGAAGATGTCTCTGAGGGATTGATAATGGGAGTATTGCTGGAGAAATTCATCCTTGTATGATTCTGGATCCCTACGAACCACGTTCTGGAGGAGAATGATATTGGTTGGTAATACAGCACACCTTCTTTTCTTTGCCATGATGAGAGGGATGGGATGAGATGAGGTTTAATCTCAATGCGAGATGTACATGTATGAGATGGGGCAGCAGCTTTTTTTGCTTATATAAGCGATGACATCAGCATTAGTTAACATGGTTTTAAATATCCCAATTAATTCCCTATATAAACCTTATAAAAGTGTTTGCCCTAAAGCACACCGACCAATGGCACAAGCAGCCAGTACTGTGTCATTAAGCTCGGCCGGAGTCTTTGCTAATAATGGATTGAGTTCAACAATATCCAACAGTGATAACAACCCTGTTTGAGCGATTTCTTCACCAATGAATAACCCTTCTCTTAAATAGAGCCCCCCTTCGACTCTAGTACCAGTAGCAGACACAAATACTGGATCAATGGCGTCGATATCATATGACATATGTACAGGACAATCCCGATTAGGATTAATGGCATCTAACGCCATATCCATCACTTTACCAATACCATACTTGTCGATATGATACATGGAGAATGCAGGAATGTTATATTTCTTCAAAATCGCCTTTTCTCCGTCATCAACGTCTCTCAACCCAATATAAGCAATCTTATTTGGTTTAAGCGTTTTTGGCACCCAATCAAATTCTGGAGGGTACAGATCAACATCAATCCCCATATTAAATGACATGGGACATCCATGAAGATTACCTGATTCAGTAGTCTTTGGAGAATTGATATCAGCATGAGCATCGATCCAAAGGATACAAGTATCAGGGTTATGTTCTAAAGCAGCAGCCACGGTAGCCGTACCAAGAGAATGATCGCCTCCAATTGTCACCGGCATTCTATCCAGTTGTAATGCATTATAAACCGATGAGAACACCCTTTGGCCCATGTCCAGTACGATCTTTGCATTTTTCACTCCATAAGAATCTTTCTCATCACTCTTACCTTCCTCAAGAGTTAACCCTTGTAAAGGATGGTCAACTTGAGTTTCCCAACCTAAAGATTGGAGTTGTTTTTCAAAGCCAGCATCAAGCATTAATTGAGGTCCTAATTCCACTCCTCCTTTAGGTTGACCTCCAGAGAATGGTACGGTAACGATGGTTGCCTTTTTATTTGGATGAAATTTATACATGATTGGATATCTTTGATCACCCAACAATCAGCAGAGATCAACTTATTTATATATTATCCCGGAAATGGTCAGCCGACGTTGATTTTTGATCATTAGGCGTCGGTGAAAGGTGTGGTTCCTGTCATTTTCGCAGTCAATTGCCATTAACGTCGATGAAGGCGCGGAGGATTTTCTAGATAAGCAACCAACTCCCCTAAGAACAGAATGATAACGATGACTCAAAACAAAACAATATAACGATATTATGCCTATTTAGGGTTATATATTATCCAAGTTGAGGTGAGAGGTTATTCTATTTCTTTTTTTTAACCTCGTGGTTATGATGACCGTTACCTCCACTCATCTCTAAATGGAAAGTGACAGAGAGAGAGTATGCAATTGCGAGCGGAGAATATCATTGACGAAAATGGCAACCGTTACCTCGAGCCGCCGATTACCGGATTGAACCTCATCTTAATTAGGATATATGCTATAAATAAAAATTTTCCACTAAGTCTTGCGATGTTGATTATATAAATCATCCAAGGCAAATTCAATCGAGAGTCTCGTGCTTAACAACGGGAACAATGGCCATACCAGTCGTTCCCCCACCAATATCCAATATGGGATATTTTCCACCAGTTTATGAACGTCAAATACCCTAGTAAAATCGGCCAACAAGTACTTTAATTCCGGGACAATGGTAATCTCTCTAATCGATGCCAACAGCTGTAATGATGATGGCTTTTCATCAATAAAGAATCTCTTAAAGACATCGCCCAAAATCCCCAACTTATTCATCACCATTAATCGATGTTGAATCTCTAGACCCAATACCATCTTAATTCTCTTAACCAAATTCAAATTACTAGTTTGATACTTTTCCAATTCTTCAATCGCCGATTGGATATTCCCCGTGGTATTAACCCATGATGACGTCAGTCCGGAAGGGCCCTTTGATGTTTGATGCTTTAAATCATTAGACAAAAGCGGAGCAAGGTAGGGACGAGCCAATGAGGTGATAAAATGGTTAACATTAAACAATTCCGTGAGTCGGGTATAAGGCGAATGTCCAGAAAGGTAATTCACCAGTTGGGTGCCCTTGGAAAAGTATTGACGGTTATAAGTAATGTCCTGGGGTTTTAAAAATGTCGTCTTTAATTCGGGGCTTCTTGGGGTGATCTTGTTATCAAAGTTTTTAACATACAACATCACATTATCCAGTAATACCCCGGTGCCAATCAGGGCATAGATCGCCGTCCAAATGATCACATTAGGAGTGGTGATATAATTAAGTAATGGCGGTACCAGTTTATTAGTAGGGTGAACAACAATGTTAAGAATCTTTTCTGTCCGAAGATAAGCTTCTTCAAATGTCAAATCGCCAACGGTATCCCGAACAAACTTAAGAAACAACAATATATCTTGAGAATACCCCTTTTTAATGACATTTTCAATGACATTACCATATCTCTCATCAATATCATGATTAAGCCGGTCGACATTACCCATCACTTGACCGATATCTAAAAGAATGGGGACCAATTCATCTTCCTTAAGACATCCAACCAATGCCGCCACTGCCGCTCCAACTGCCGATCCTCCGATGATTCTTGGTAATAACCCTTTAAAATAAAGAGCTTTTACAACCCCAAGATGACATAAGCCAAAGAGAGACCCCCCTTGAAGTAACAACGCCGTCAGACCAAATGATTGTCGAGCATCATGGAAAAAGTCCAACTTCATCTGTTTAGCATTAGAAATGTTGGTATCCACCAATTCCATCAGCTCAGAAAGGTATTGCAAATCCTCCAATACCTCCTGAAGGTATTCTTCGATTAAAAACTTGGTACCAAGGTATGCCTTAAGATATAATCGTTTCTGGCCAATACCACCAAAGTTACGAATAAGCCCCAGTCGTAATAATGACATCAACTTCAAACAATCATCATTTTCTCGAGCTTGACGAAGGTTCTGAAGTCGGTCATAAATCAAGAGATAATCATAATGTTTGGAGATAAAGTTCTGGCGCCAAAACGTCATGTTGGTCAACCGATCAATCTCGGTAGTGGTCTCCTTCCAATCTTGGTACAGGTCGACATTTTTCAACTTGGTGATGGATTCTTTTAAAGGGTCCAGTTTATTAACAACCATAACGTAGACTCGATTAACCCAGAACAGGCATACATCCAGGATAAAATCAAAGAGTACCCAAACAAATGTCGGCATACTCCTAATCACTTCACCAAATAGCCATAAGATGATTTGGGTGATCATTTAGTAATAGGGTGATGCTGCCTAAGGTAGTTAATTAAGGTATATGTAGAGATAATGCGAATTGTCGTAATCACATGTATGTACATGCACGTGCTTAATCATGTGACCTATTTCATGCTATGTCGATCAAAGTCATACCCTCGGGCAACTCCTCCACGTCCTTGTTCAACAATGGCACCATCTTCATCGAATTCTTCATCATCTTTCCAATCACTCCCTAACCCAGCCCATTGTCTTTGTTGAAGATGGGCAGCTGATGTCGACACAGTGTTCTTAACGGTTAACGTTGTCAGCATCTTCTTTACCAATTGAGTTTCATCATCATTAATATCACTTTGTTGATCGATGGTTTTATAGGCTTGGGCTCTTAACGGCTTATTCATGACGAATCTTCCGGTGACGGGGTCAAATTCTGGTTCTTCATCACTATAATCACTATCAACTTCTTGATTGGTATCCTGTTGTTCTTGAGCCATAATGTCATGGTATACCCGTTGGAATTCAGTGACCCATTTACCCGTCCATGTCAATTCATCTTTAAGTGAAAGCATCAATTCATATGGGGTAACGATGGGTTTATAATATTCACCACTATCATCAAGAATGATCCCTTGATGATCACAGCCAACCACACACCAAGCATCCACCGCTTCAAAATTGGCTAATTTGGCAACGTTAGGTTTACCAACAACAAATAAATAATGCTTTTTCCCCAGGGCCCGGATATTGGCTATAAGTGAATTGACTAATTCTTTGGTATTAGCAAGGGAAAGGGTATTCACCAATAATCCAATGGTGGCTGCCAGTCGAGACTTGTGCATGTTTAAATATCTCTTATTCAAGTTTGGATTGGCAATTTGTTCATTAAGAGGGTCATAAACTTCGATACCATTGAATGAAGTGGTCAATTGAAGCATTCTTGGGGCATGGGGGTTACCGATATAGAATAAGTTTGAAGCAGCTAATTCCTCAGCCAGGGTCACCCCCAGGATCCATCGATTAAACCCATAATAACCAATGGCATCATTCTTTTTCATGTCAAATCCTAGAATTTGCGATTTCTCCTCTTCTATCCAAACTTGAGCAGTATTAAATGAATGATGACATTTTTCGGCAATCTCCAGTAATTTCCATGAATATTTAGTATCCGACATCACCAATAATGGCGTGTCTGGGTTTTCAGCGGCGAAGGCATCGATTTTGGCGGCAATAATATCGGTGGTGATATTAGGACGACCCAAGACATAAATCGAAGGTAATGTAGATATGGTATTAAGACAGGCCTCGCCAAAATGAACGACAAAGTCGGAATTAACATGTTCAGCGGCTACTTCATCAATACAACATGGTGAATAGGAAGTATCCCCCAATATCCATAATTCAAGGTTAGGAAGGTGTTTTTGAAGTACTTGACTCACGGTTGAACTATCACATATTAAATCATCGGGGAATTGAAGGGTAATCTTGGTATATGGTAACTTAGCGATGGTTTGGGCGAGTTCATCCAATTGATAAAACCGAGTCACTTCTTCGACATAACTAGCATAGGAATGGGTAGGATTCAAGTGAATCCGATTATTGGTGACATCTTCATATCTAGCAAATGTCGTTTCATCCTGGGCAGTAGATAATGCCGGTGGGGGGATATTAGACATGGTGAATGCGATGAGGTGCGGTTGATTCCCACATACCTATCATGAGGTCCGATCTTTTAAAGAACGTCAGCGATGACGACGACTTTGATGTTTCCAGTGATGAAGAAGGGGTATTCCCTGTGACTAAGGCCAAGACGGTTGATCCTCGATTTGAACATGATGAAGACGATGATGACTTTGGTGATGACGACGATGAGGGAGAGGGAGAGAAACAACAGGAGGAAGAGAATGAGGAAGAAGAAGAGGGAGAGGAAGAGGAAGTAGAGAAAGAAGAACTGATCCCAGTGGTCGCCCCCATTAATAAGAAACTTGCCAAAATGTCCAAAGAAAAGCTTCTTAAACAAGAACAAGATATCAAAAACACCGGGGTGGTGCATTTGACATCGGTACCACCATTTATGCAACCAATTAAACTCCGACAAATCATGGAACGATTTGGAGCAGTTGGTCGGATCTTTCTACAACCGGAAGATGATAAGAAACGTCAAAAACGGATCAAATATGGCGGCAATAAGCGGCAGAATTTCGAACAAGGATGGGTTGAATTTAAAAAGAAGAAACATGCCAAACGATGTGTTAATCTGATGAATGGAGAAAAAATTGGTGGTAACAAGAATGACCGGTTTTATGATGATATCCTTAACCTTCGATACTTACGAAAGTTCACATGGCAAGATTTACAACAACAAATTGCTACTGAAAATGAAGTGAGACAAGCCAAGCTCCAATTGGATATCTCTCATCAACGAAAAGTAAACAAGACGTTTGTTGATAATGTCGAAAGAGCAAAGATGATCGATAGGGCAAAGAAAAGAGCTGCTGATACCGAAGAAGGGGAAGCCAAGGCCAAACAAGAAGATGACAAGATGAGACGATCATTTAAACAAAGAAAGATCAATAGTACTCGAGCTGATGCTGATAGTAAATTTCAAAAGGAAAAAGCCAATGATAAATTGGAACTGGTGATTGATCTGATTTTCTAGTCCATCGTTCCTGATACGACCGATTTATCGACTAAATAGGCATGAGCTACTTTTTTGGGTAAGCGAAACATCGGTGCATCAAAAAATGGTCCCGATGATAATCATTGATAAATAATCAAACAACAATCAATTAAAAAAAAAAAAACCCTTACGCCATTGTTATTGACTAGATTATAACCATCACACGATGGGGGAGGAGAGATCAAGAATTTGGCTCAAAACCGCCATAACCGAAAAGTTACATGCATCCGCACCCATAGTTGCTGGGAATGCCAATTGAGATTGCCATCACATTATAATTATGTCCACCACCTCTGTTCCATCGACTAATGAAGTCAAGACTTCGACATTATCCAAGATTGATCAATTGGGGTCGTCGCCGTTTCCTTCGGCGATCTTTGGTGCCACTCTTGCCATTAAAGGGTTGATCCTGCCTGATCGATTGATCGAGGTTGATATCAGTAAGAATGGCATTGGTGCCCCATTAAAAGAGAAATCATGGGTGGTAAAGCCCACAAGAATGTCCTGTCTCACTTTTGGTACTGCTAATTTAATTGGTACCTATATGATTTTGGTGGGCCAAGTTGAAAATGGTGCTGGGTTCAATTTTGCTTGGAACACCCTCTATTTAATTGTCAATGGTAAACAAGCCGCTCAAGGGTTACTTCGTGGTCATATTGTCCCTGCGGCATTGTCGGCATTTGCCCTTGGTAACGTTGGTTGGTATGGTAAGAGATACTTTGGCAATCGATTCTAAGGTCAATCCCAAAGAAGGGGGAGCCACCCTTGATTCAGGGCAAACTCTCGAATTGGTCCATCATTATATAGTTCAATAAATTGTTGATCCATGTGTCGTTCTTTGGGGGCAGCAAACTTGCGGTATTCATCAAATATAAGGGATAATGACCACATTTGTAGTCTCCTTATTATTCCAACGAGACATCCAGTCCGATGTTTGCCCCGATTACAATGAATTAAGATGGGATGGTTCTTTGGATCGAGGACTATCTTAGCGGCCTCGGTGATCAAATCTGCAGAAATAATCACAAATGGTTCTTTATTCCCCAGCATCCCCAATTGAAAGAGTTCGATGTTGTTTTCTGCTAAAAACTGCAGTTGGGCCTCCGGGTAATCCTCCGGGATAAGACATAAGATCAGTTTAAGTTTCAACGTTTTTAAAAACTCAAAATTGTTTGGCTGAGGGAACAGCAGTCGATAAATATCATCTATTACGGGGGCAAAGTTCTCTGGTGGGGTGAGGGTGGTTTCAAAGTTAGGTCGTTGTTGTTGAAGGACATATTCCTTTCGAAGCTCTTCTACCATTGCCGTATCGAGTTTATCATCCAAGTCTTCATCAAAACGAACCTCATCTTCAGTGGTAGATGTGGTTAATGGATCATCATCTAATCGAAGGTGTTTCGGTAGGAGTTGAAGATGGGGGGCGGGTAATGGATTATTAGAATCATGAGGGTAATTATAACACTCGAGGGGATCAACGATATATGGATATTCTGAGGCAAACTCCTCATCATCCATTTGAAATGGTACATCCATTGGTATCTTGAGTCAATCTAATTATCGTGAGCCCACTGGATCGGCGGCTTTTTTGGTTAGCTCGCGAATCCTCGTGGCGCTACCTTTGGTGTTCCCCTCCTTTTTGTCACTCTAAGGCATTTATCATTAAAAAACTACTACAACTTCTATAACCACCATCATGAAGGGTTAAATGGAATAATTCCCCCATAGCCTCCCCATTGGTCATACGCCAGAAACTTTGGCTTTTTCAACTCTCTTGGTTCTGGCGTAGGGTTTGTTTGTCCCTCCTTTGTATAAATGTTATAATACACCCCATATTGATTCAACATATCGGGGTCGACGTCTTCATCGGGGATTCTTTCAAAACTATTGGTCAGTTGTTCATCTTCTTGTCTTATCCGTTTCTTAGAAGAAGAAGAAGAAGTGGTCACCGGCGCCGGCGCTGGTGTCAGACCTTCCCCTTCATAATGTAAAGGATGATGACGTGACACCGGTTTTTGAACCCCAGTTAATGGGTACAGCATCTTCATCAGATCCCAAAAGTCTCCTTCCTCTTCCTCTTCTTCATCGGGGATGCCGGGGTTTTCTGCTGCCGCCGCCATTTCTACCGCTTGAGTCAATGGAGTGAGTCGACTACCAACAAATGCCAGGATCAAATCATCTTTACCTGGTTTAGTCGATTTCGTCAGTTCTGGGGGCAGTGTCAGTGATGTAAGTTTTGGTACTTCGGTTAATGGCGATAAGTAATTGAAATGTTGATACCGCAGTAATTGACTTTCTGGTTCGAGTAATGCTGAGAGCTTACGGTTTGATATTTCCAGATCATTGAATAAATCATTAGGATATGCCCCCCCAGGGGTTGTCAGTCGTTCTCTAGGCATCGGCAGGTAATGATGATGGACATGTTGATGGACGGTGATTTCAAGACCATGTTGTTTGGCATATTCCACCAAATAATGTGCCAATTCTTGGTTTCTAATCACCCCATTTTCATCACCAAATAGCTTCTTATGAGGGAAATCGGCAAATACGTTGGGTTGTTTTGAATCTAACAGGTATTTCCATTCGGTGGTTGACGTCGCCGGCTTTGGCGCTTTCCGAACTGGTTCCAAATGAGGAGGGGGGGGTAAATCGACGATATTACTTCCCAATATATCTTGATTAGATGAGGCAATAGATTTTTGAGGATCACCATTGGTGACATTATCCACCTCTTGTTTAATCACGTTATCTGCTTTACCTCTTGCCACTTCAGTAACCAATTTCCGCCATCGATTCCGACACGTTAATGATGTCCGACCATTAAATTCGGTAGAAATGGTTCTCCATTTGGTACCATGAAGTTTTACCAATCGAATCAACTTGATATCCTCGTCTCGCAGCCATGGCTTCAATCGATCCTTAATATTGGGATCTAATACTTCAATGTACCGTTTAGCACATTGATCATCGGTTCTACCAGGGATATTCGCCGCTACCTTTTGCCATGCTGGTCCAAACGCCCGGTGGGCTTCGATCAATTGTTGATCTTCTTCTTTAGTCCATTTCCCTTTACGTAAATTAGGGTCCAATGAATTCAGCCATCTCTTACGACAATCCTTGGGCTTACGAAGGCCCTTATTAAGCATTTTCAGCGCTACCAAATCCCATTTCACTTTGTCGGGGTCGATTCCTCCCGTTGGATGTAACTGAGTCATAATTGCCAGTAAATCATCGTCTTCCTGTTTCAGCCAAGGCTTACGAGACTCACGACGGAATGTTTGAAACCCTAACAGGGCGGTGACTGCCAAAGGATCGACCTGGACCACTCTTTTCTTCGTTGAAATCGCTGGTTTGTTTGGCATCATAGCAACGACCTTAGTGGGTAAAGATATGACTCGGGGGCGGTCACGAGTCTTGGTTTTGCGTAAGCCGCGAGTCTAATTGGGGGAGAACCAAAAGAGAGGAAATGGGGTTAAACGGAAGGTGAAGATCGTGTAATTGTTGATGGGGGGTGGTTATATTGGTTATTATATTATTTCCAACTTATTTGCTTTATTGATAATTATGGTGTTTGTGTATATATCTCCTTATGGTTACAATTTTGATGGTATCTGAGTCAACGGTCACGTGATTAAGGCAGGGTGATAGTCACGTGCCTCACTCCTGATTATACAATGGACAATAATTATACAATGGCCAATAACTCGTTATTCATTTTTTACATAATCATGTTATATTAATCCCATCTATTCATCTAATCTTCAACTTCTTCAGTTTCTTGTTCGGCCAACTCCTTGATGATAGCATCGGTCTTTTCATCAGGGTATATCTGGAACCCGCCATCCTTGGTCACCGAAGCCAATTGAGCATTCTTACAATCCAATTTTTCTTCCATTACTTGTTTTAAGATCTTGAGGGTTAATAATTCTGCTTCCTTCATGGTGAGGGATTTATGGTATTCATTTTGTAATTCAGTTTGAGCCCCTTCTGATCCTGAACCAATAGCCTTTGCATCATACCGGTAAAAAGTCCCTGAAGGTTCAGCATGATACAATTGAGGACCCTTATCCTTATCATAACCGGCGATTAATAATGCCACCCCAAATGGTCTCAGCATCAATCTCTTTTCCCCACCGGCACCTTCACCGAATCTTAATGCTAAATCACAAACTGATTGTGTTAATGCTTCGACACCAATTTCTTCATCATAATATAAGTTATGAGTGACTGACAGCACTCTAGCATGATCAATCATCAGTCTAGCATCAGCAGTTAACCCTGACATGGCACACCCAATATGGTGATCGATTTCAATGATCTTTTCGATGGAATTGGGTTCGATTAATGGCGAAGTCACCCGTTTTTCAACCCCAAGAATCACCCCTTCAGAAGTGGAGATACCAATGGCAGTAGACCCAAGCTTAATCGCTTCCAATGAGTATTCCACTTGGAATAATCTCCCTTCAGGGGAGAATGTAGAAACCCCACGATCGTATTCACTTCTTGTCAAGAACATAGTGGCGAGGTGAAGGTGGTGGCAACAGTGCGAGTTAGCTCAACCACGAAGACGTCGCGAGGGGGTCGAAGGATATGGGGTAAGGAAAAGGGAAAACGAAGAGGAGGAGATGACTAGGTATTTATAGATGGTAGTTTAAAAGGGTACTAGAGAGTTTTCCAAAGTTATCCTGATGTATCACTAAAATAGCGTAACCATAGGTATTTGATCAACAAAGGCATTAACCAAGTGAGGAAGTAAATGGGAGGGATATTTGGATTTTAAAAGGTATCATGGAATAGCTTACTATTTGGTGATATCATCAGTAATGAGCCTTTGAGGTGAAATCTATGGTATTGGATGTATTAATGGAACAGGCGAATTAGGATTGTAGAAGTCTTGCTTATAACTGGAATTAGTTGGTAAGTGATGTAAGGATGGGTTTTATGGTTTCCTGAGGTATTCTAAGGTTCCTAAGGTTCCTAAGGTTCCTAAGGTTCCTAAGGTAGATAGAATTTGTTTCTGAATATTGTTCTTGGTTCAAAGAGGGTTAAAGTATAAGGATAGTATTAGAGGTATACTAATTCTAGTACTAGAAATGGACTGTGGATGATGGATTTTGGATGGTGGAGAGGTTATTGACTCCTTCCGATGATCCTCCTGCTTATTCCCACAGTTAAATACTTAAATCAAGTATCTGCCCTCCTCTGACTATGATCTCTGTTTCACCCAATTTGTCTTCGGAAGTTGTAATTTAAGATCGTTCCACTATGGTAAGGAATGGAGGATAATTGTCTGGGTTGTCAAAGTACTGGACCTGGTTTTAATTAAGAGATATAATACAGTCTCTGAGGGACAACTGATGTATCAAATCATGGTTCACCTTAATTCCTAGTAGCTAAGGGTACGCCCATAGTAACTACCAGTATAGTAGGTATCTTTACCGGTAATTATCTTTCTCTTAAGGTCATCCTCTTTCTAATCATTCATGGTTAAAGTTTAAACTAGACTACATAGAGATAAAACTATAAAGGGTAAAAGAAACAGTAGAAGATGTCATTCAATAATTATCCAAATGGAATATTGGCCATATAGCAGTTGCCATCACAGTTCCCATTACAGTTCCCATTACAGTTCCCATTACAGTGCTCATCACAGTAGCCCAGTAGCCTAGTAGCCCAGTAGCCTAGTAGCCCAGTAGCCTAGTAGCCCAGACCAGTAGCCCAGTAGCCCAGTAGCCCAGTAGCCCAGTACCATCTCACTCGCCACCACAATACCTATTATAGTCTAGAGTTATTACAGTTTAGTTAAAAAATAAATAATACACCATTTTATAATGTTGATTACAAACATGATATTAACCTTTTCTTGTCGGGGTGCCATATCTCTAGAATGCTATCAGGTAATTTTCTTGGACAACTACAACATCATCCCTCATCTCCCATTCTAGACCACCCTATTTCCTTCTGTACTACTATTATTAGTTTACCATGACCAGTGTGAACCCAGACACCAGTCTTTTCTTTTTTTATTATCCCATGATTAACCTCATCGACAAAACCAACAATGGTCATCAATGACATTCACCACCAAAACAATGTAACCAAGTTTACCCTAGTGTCATCTACAACCAGTTAATGTGGCCATACCAACTTAGGCTACCTTAGTTTACCAAGTGGGAATGATTGCGCGCATATCGGTGGCAGGTTCGGAATCCATTTGGATGAGGTTGGAACTTTTCAAACCTAGTTTGATGTTTTATTTAATATGGTCAACAAACATCGGGGAATGTTTACATTTTATTATCATTCGGATGATACCATAATTAGATAAAACGGTTATTATAGCTATTGGACCAAAAACTCAAATTTGCCTCACTACCCTCTGGCTCATGAAGTTTCCAAGGCTAACTCGGAATCAACGGGATGGATAGACAGACAGGGGTAAATTGCTTTGTTGGTCTAAATTACCAGCATAATCCATCTAAGCGAATATATGGGGTAAATACCCCTGCTATTTATCCGATAATTTTGTGATAACCTCATCTCCTCATAATCCAGCGCCAATAATACTTACCCGATAAACGTTACCCTCTTTGTTATTGTTACCATTTGTCGTAACCATAAAGTAAATAAAAGTTGTAGTTTTGCAGGTTTAGTGTATGTGATCTGCAACTGCAACCATTTTGATACTAATTTCCTAAAACGATCGAGGAAAAGGAATAGCGGGTTTGGGGTATAAAACAATGAAGACTCCCAAGCATTATCGAGTAAATTAAACATGTTTGACTGTGGGGCTCAAGAGTGCAATTGTAATGATATTATTGGCGTTAAAACCACCACCTGTGGTTGTGGCCAACTGGTATATACTTGTACCGAGTGTGGATCGATATATTGTCATCCTCAAGTGTATGAGATTTGTCGAGAAGATGATGATATGGGAGAGTCGATTATGGCGAATTAATATGATATGGGTTCATTTTGCATTGTTTGATTTTATTTGGAGTATTATATAGTTAATGGATATCACTGACACACACACATTTTGGTCTCGAACAAAGTGCTTTGGTCACGAGCCCGCCCTTTGGCGACGGGGTTTCTTAAGTTATGAGCGATGTTGAACGATCGCCTATCACGAGCCCCGATCGGCGATTCTTTTTATCCAACGACAATACCTTGATGTTCCGATTAATTAGGACATCATCAAAATCAAAATGG
This sequence comes from Diutina ranongensis (nom. inval.), assembly GCA_030569815.1. NCBI lineage: Eukaryota > Fungi > Ascomycota > Pichiomycetes > Serinales > Debaryomycetaceae > Diutina > Diutina ranongensis (nom. inval.). The sequence goes on from JAJMLP010000001.1 coordinate 459,046, forward strand.
CTCGACCAATGTCAGAGGATATTGATTAACCAACACCGGTATCGCGGAGATATCGGCAACGTCATCAACCATCATACCAAAAAATTCAATCCTGATCAAAATGACCCATTAGATAATTCAGCGGATAACGTCAAACGGTTACGGTTACAAGACCAATTGAAACGAGAAAAGATCGCCTTGGAATTTGCTGAACAACTGGCTCAGCAATTAGAAGATTCCCTTGCGATGAAATCTCCCGTCAATCAATCAAAACCCGAAGATGATAACCAACCCGAAGATAAAGAAGCCATTGAAATCAAAGAAGATAGTGATGGCGATGATTTACGAGGAGAAGCATCTCGAGTAGCTGCTTCGGCTAAAGAAGTGGGTAAAGATGTCCCCAATGTTAGTAAAATGATTAATGAAGAGATCCATCAACAAATCAAAGGATTACCCAGTGATCAAGAAGCTAAAAAGCCGGCATGGATTAAAAATGCCTCGAAATACTTTGATTCATTACAACTGACGATTTTAATAGCCACTCGAGCCCTTAATGATGTTACTGGGTATTCTGCCATTGAAAAATTAAAGCAATCGATCGATACCCTTGAAGATGAATTAAAACAAAGTAAACAACGAGTGAAGACGTGTAAAGAAGAGTATTCCATGGCAATTCAATTACGACTGACTACTCAACGTGAAGTTAATGATCTTCTCACTCGAAAGCATAAATGGACCCCAGATGATTTGGAACGGTTTACTCAATTATATCGGAATGATCATACCAATGAATTAAGAGAAAAGGAAGCTTCAGATAACCTTAATGATGCAGAACAACATGTGGACGCGGTACAATTAAAGCTTACCCAACTGATCTTGACCAAATATCATGAAGAACAAATATGGAGTGATAAGATCAGAAGAGCGCTGACATGGGGGACATGGATCATCATGGGGGTCAATTTAATTCTTTTTGTCATTGCCACCTTCTTTGTTGAACCTTGGAAACGGAAACGATTGGTGGATGCTTTTGAAGCTAAAATGAGACAAACGATGGCGGGGGTTGAACTGGGAGATGAAGCCATCGTTAATGAGATTAAGAATTTGGAACATAAGGATGAAGATGCTTCTACGATTACTGAAGTTAAAGATTTTGTCCATGATGCCGTCCATTTTGCTGATACCACTCCTGACATTGAACTTGAATATCAAGAACACCAAGCTGAAGTTAATGAAGCGGTATCTAGGGTTAAAGCCGATGAAGAAGCATTGGCATCTCAACGAGAGCAAATTAAACTGATTCCTGGGGTCAAGGGTATCTGGTTATCGGTGACGGTAATGATGAAACAATTACGATTAGATTTATTGGTATGGTGGGCCCATATCGTTCATGATTTATTAACAAAGGTCCTGATGAGACGAGTCGACCTTTTGGCAGTGGTACTGGGGGCAGGAGTCATTGGAGGTATCATTGGAGGAGTGGTATCAAGGTAAATGTATTAAAATTAAACGATATTTATATCTATTGCTTATAAAGAGCATTCAAGAACCCCACAATCAATTTATCAGCAACCCCCGTCGTCAGCACTGACCCTGCCACCCCATAAAATGCCCCAGTGTCCCCCTTGGGTTTGGCCTTACCATCACTTTCCTTGACCAATTTTTCAACCAGGGTGACCAATCCATCGATTAATTCATCGATAATGGGTACCGTAAGTCTAGTAAAGGCAAAGTGCAATGCTGCTGGCGATTGCAAGGTGGCATAATGCCATCCCTTTTTCGATAAATCGTCGGAAAGGTCATAAATGTTGAAGTAGTTATCATGACGAGTTTTAAACGAAACCACCGATCCAAGTGGGTCACCAATTAATTCCAAGTACCGTGAAAGCACCGAATGGGTTCTGATGGCGTGTTTAAGCTTCATCGACGTTTCAACAATCTCATAACATAATTTAGTATAACCATCTTCACCAATATTAAGCATGGTAGCCCAACACCCCACCATTAATGCCCCAGGACGGGAACCAGCAAGGGTAGGCGACCCATATAACCCCCCAGTCCAATCAGTCAGTACATAATATTGGCATTCTCTCATCTTAGTGTCTCTGTACATGATAATCAGCGATCCTTTGGGAGCAAACCCATACTTATGAGTGTCACAAGAAATCAGAGTAACCCCAGGTACCCGGAAATCCATCTTGGGGAGAACTCTATCCCCATGAACCTTCAGCTTTTCTAAGAAACTGACGATAAATGAACCTAAACAAGCGTCCACGTGTAAAGGAAGGTTATACTTTATAGCAAGCTTCCCGAGGGCTTCAATGTCATCAAATACCCCATGAGGATAATTAGGAGTCGACCCACAAATGAGGACGGTATTTGAATTGATGAGTCTCTTGACTTCATTAATATTCACTTGATAAGTCACCGGATCCAAATCGACCTTATGTAATGTCATCCCAAAATAGTAACATGCTTTTTCAATACCAGCATGAATGGTGACAGGAGCAATCACTTCAGGACGAGTGATACCCTTATGGCGCTTACCATATTCTCTAGCAGCTAACCCTGCCAAGAGAAGAGATTCAGTACCACCAGAAGTAGTACACCCCACTGCTGATTCCGGGGCATTAAAAGCTCTTAACACCATCAGTACCACTTCAGCTTCCATTTTTCGAACCCCAGGGAATACATCGGGGTGTAATTGATTAGCAACCGAATATTTGTCATAAGCATCAGTTTGTAATTTAAGTAAATCATCACCCCCATGGTATACTGCCCCCAGTACTCTCCCCAGTTTATAATCGGTATGTTTCAATTGTAACATCTTATCCAATTCACCTTCAATCTCTTCAGTAGCAATGCCATGTTTGGGTAACTGATGTAATTGAAGTAAGCTATCATCATTACGGATGACATCACCTTCAACTTTAGTAACAGCATCAGCAACTTGAGCATTCACTTTGGAAGCCACTGGAGGAATCGACAAGAACCAACCAAAGAACTTACGCCTAGTATAATTAATCAACATCTTGGTGGCCTTAATCGGACCATAACCATAGATATACGTCCATAACTTCGAGATGAATCGAAAGATCACCAAAGCAAATAACAAGTCTCGAATGAAACAAATGTACCCGAACGCTGCCTTGTCACCATAGTATAAACTAAACCCTGCACGAAGACCAAAATAGACACTAAACCCATTAGTAGCAATGGCTTCGTCCACTATTTGAGTCACTTGTTGCCAACTGACCATTGTTAATTGGTATCCGCTTGGTGCGACGAATGTGTTATATTTCAATTGTGAATTTGTATTGAATATACTCGGCCCGGGGGGAAATAATCCTCTATATAGCGATGGCTGGAGGGGAAGACGATGATGGGGGGGAAGAGGGGCAATGAGAGGGGGGTAGTTTAGGTATTTAAAGTTTAATAATGATGGTTTAGGTAGATGATGATATTACACCATCAATATTAATGTTTTTATTGGCGGTCTATATCCTTTTTCAATATCGATCATCGATCACGTGATTTATGATATTTTTAGTTTATGCCCGTGATTACCCAGTTGAGCGATTTTTTTTATTATCATTGGTAACGGTGACCCGTTTATTAACACGATGAGGTCGACGTTGGTAACGTTGGTAACGTTGACTCCGCCCCCTCCCCATATTGTAAATAACCCTCTCGTCATTGTTGGCTTATAGTTATTGTGTCGATCCTGTGATAATGTGTCAAAATTGATGCGGTGTGGTCCTGCGATTCGTAAAAGTCGTACATAGAGTGATTATGCGACCATAGAGATGGTGGAGCCGGTGGTTCCGGAATTGATCACAAAACGGTAAAGTGGTGGGTGGGGCCATTAATGGTTAATACGATGATTTTCCGTGGTTATCTAACCAATCAGTCCCCTAGGTGAGACGTCCCACTTGCGTTAACTCACGTCAAGTTAAAGGAGGGGAAGTATCGGGGTACTTCTTATTTAATACTAAACTATATTCTCTCTATATTCTCTCTATTTTCTCTTCTTCAGCGAATTCAGATGACGTCCCCGACCAACCTTAACCCCATGGGATCGAGTAGTACCTTGAGCAAATGGACTAATATAGTTATCAGCTGAACCCCCACCAATCCATTGTTGAAGAGCTTTATCTTGTTGACGACGTTCCCATTCATTATGCTTGATTGCTTGTTGATATTCCTTTTGATCTTCTCTTAACAATAATGGATCACCAATCATCTTATTTCTAGCATCCTTATTATGTTCATATCCTCGGTTACCGGCCTTCTTTTGTGATGACTTCAGTAATGGACTAGCCATCAGGTATCTTTCCCCTCTACGGATATAAGTAAAGTTCCGTTTTAAATGAGGAGTGATCTTACCAGTAGCTTGATCGATCAGTACTGTACACCTAAGCAAAGTAGCCCCACCACATTTGGGGCAGAAATGTTTAGGTTTACCATCCTTAGGGATTGGAGTCAATTTGAAACAAGCATGGCATCGATACATAAAGTTTCTCACCCGGTTAATTTGTTTACCAGTGGAATAATTCAAGAGGTGTAACCCCATTTGAAGACAAACGTTTTGACAAGCAAAATCCCCAGTAGCAAGGGCTACTTTAAGGGTGACCCCATCATCGATATCTTCGACTTTATCTTCATCATCTTTAGCCATTTCTTCAACGATATTGTCGGGAGTGATCCAACCTTCACCATCATCAAAATCGATCTCTTCATCGTCATCATTAACTTGTTGAATAACGTCTTGTTCAGCGAGTTCTAATTCAGGTTGTTCTTCTGGTTCTGGTTCAGGTTGAGGTTCAGGTTGAGGTTTCTTCCAATGATGTTTATGGTTATGCTTCTTATGGGTGACGGTGGTGAATCCATCATCATCGACATCATCTGGTTGTTGTTGTTCATCGATTACTTCATCTTCATCTTGGTTTTGTTGAACAAATCTCCCCTTACTTTCTTGAGGAACGGTACGAAGGTCATCGATGCCTCCATTGGCTTCGACTTCAAGTTCATAAGCCAAGGCAATGATATGGATATCATTATTGGAAAGAACGGTGGAATCCCCCGTCAATTTAGCAAAGTTATTCACTCGATTAATTGATTCGGGTTTTGGTTGTCTGATCTTTAATTGATCCCCCCAAATGATGAGTTGTTGTTGGACTTGATCATCAAGCAATTCTGACCGAACCCCGGGAGTGGTATAGAACGACGTCCCTTGTTTCATAAGAATCAGGGCCGGTTGAGTAATCAACGGACCGGCATCTAGTACTAATTGTTCACAAATCGCCATGGTACTTATGAGGTCTATTAGTAGTTGAGATGAGATGCTAAGGTATATGCAGGTGATAACGCTCGATTAGGTAAGCGAAATCCCATACCCATTACCACTTGTTTAACCAATGATTTGTGATGTTTACTTTTTTTTTTTTCAGATACTAATGATGGTTACGAGTTTTGTAAGACCCCCGCTATTCCACTATCTTAATGATAACCATTGCCATCATCATTATAGCCAGGATAACGTTAACCAACCGCTGGGGTAGAATATCAATGCTCGAGATGATTCAGATGATTATAGATAAAATCATTATTGATATCTATCAGTTTGTTGATGACATGTACCCCTGCCGTGTCGAGTTATCTTGATGTCGCCTCATCATTATTGATATCGGGTCGCATGCCATAATGGGACAAGAGCGCATCTCCCACATTGAGAAGTATGAATTCGATGAAAAAGTGAGATGAATCAATTCCAAGACATGGTGGAATGATGCCTTTATTTTGATAAAATCAAATCCCACTCATAACCATTATATTCATCGGTTATACTCTCCAGGTTGCCTCGATCACTCATACCTTAGCCTTTCGTTATTAGCTGAGGGTTGACGCGCAATGTGAGTAATATATAAACTGGGGAGCGCTGCTTAAGTCATCATCATCATCACCACAGGACAACAACGTCACCATGTCACTGTTTACACATTCTAATACCAAGAGACGAGGACTGGTGGTTTACCTGGGACTGGGTAAAGGGGGGTTATATCTACCCCAGGATTTTTCATCTCAACCAGAACCCGGTGATGAAGAACGACAGCCATTACTCGTACCCGTGACCTCCCGGCGGAAGCTGAGTATTAACCATGATATCATTAATCAAGAACGTCAATTTCTCGCCGATCTTAACGTACAAACCCCTGCTGACGATGATGATGTCGATCTGGTATTCCTGGAAGCGCTACATACCCATGCTTTGGAACATACTACCACCAAGATCGAAGCTCGAGCGCTTATAAAGGCTCTGATTCCTCTTGTGGCGACTTTTGTCCTCCAGAATTCCCTTTCCACGGTATCAGTGTTTACTGTGGGTCATTTAGGGGCAGAAGAGTTGGCAGCCGTGCTGATGGGTGCCATGACTGCTAATATCACCGGATATGCAACCATTCAAGGGATTGCTACTTCATTGGATACGTTATGTCCTCAAGCATTTGGTGCAGGTAATTATAAGATGGTGGGTACTTATCTTCAACGGTGTATCGCCATCATCTTTATGGTGATGGCGCCAATTTTGTTCATGTGGGTATTTAATGGGGATAAATTGCTTGGTTTGGTTGTTCCTGATGCTGATACTGCACATTTGGCAGCAGTGTATCTAAAGTATGTTGCCCCCGGGATTCCAGCGTATATTATCTTTGAATGTGGTAAGAGATATCTACAAGCCCAAGGGGTTTACCATGTACTGACCCTTTGTTTATTGGTGGCAGCGCCATTGAATTTGGTGATGAATATTGCCTTAGTCAAATGGTGGGGGTATGTTGGTGCCCCAATTGCTGTGGCCATCAATTATTGGATTATGGCGCTTTTACTCATTTTCTTAACCATCTATCTGGTACTGGCGAATCAAACCCCTATGGGGATTGACCCCATGGAATGCTGGCCAAAATTACGGTTAAAGAATATGTTCTCCGGGTGGGGGACGCTTATTTCATTAGCTATTCCCGGGTTGGTGATGTTGGAAGCAGAATTTTTGGCATTTGAAATCTTGACGTTATTAGCATCTCATTTAGGTACCGTCAACTTGGCTGCTCAACTGATTGGTGCAACGTTGGCTTCTCTTACTTATCAAGTACCCTTTGCCGTTGGTATTGCTGCCCTGACTCGGATTGCCAACTTTTTGGGGGCCGGCTTAGGTAAAAACGCCCATAAAGCAGCGCTGGTGGCGTTATCATTTGGGCTTTTGGTATCGACATTAAATTTCCTTATCGTCTATTATTTCCGAGAACCGATTGCTCGATTATTTACTGAAGATCAACGAGTGATTGATACCCTTAATAATGTCATTTGGTTGATTGCATTGATGCAATTAGTTGATGGGATGAATGCGGTGCTGGCAGGGTGTTTAAGAGGGGAAGGACAAACGAAAATCGGGGGGATTGTTAATTTGGTTGGTTACTATGTCATTGGATTACCCCTCTCGATTTGGTTATCGTTTTATTCGCCATGGAAGGGGAGTTTATCGGGGTTATGGATCGGGTGTGTGGTATCATTATTGGTGATATCGGGGGTACAATCATGGTATAGTTTACGAGCCAATTTTGATAAGTTGGTTGAAGAAGCAAAGAAAAGGGGAGGTGTTGCCCTTGGTCATTAAATGTTGACACTTATATCCTGTGTTAGGTCACGTGATTTGTTTTCACGTGATGTCGACACATCGATCGTGCACGTGACCTAAGGTGCCAACCAATGACAAGTCGTCAAATTCAAATAGTCAATTAACTCGAATAAACAACACAATTAACTGAACAATAAATCGATTGATCAACGTAATCTACCCTTCTTATCTATCTAATCAACCTTCTAGCCATCCTCCCATCGCCCCCTTATTGTCCCCCAATGGCATTGGCAATTCGCACCAACCAATCAACCGCGAATTTTCATCACCAAAGCACTCGATTGTATCATGGTCCTTGGCGAGTTCTTCATTGGCAGACACAAGTGGGATAACGTTGACGAAAACCAGTTACCCCTGGACATCCCTGAAGTTGACGAAGTTGGTGCCACCCTGGCCCCATTGTTGTCGGCGGCTTACTTTATTGGTGCTAGATGCCAACCTTACAATGATGACTTTATGATGTGTAAACAAGAACACAACGGTGGTGCTCTTGAATGTTTGAAAGAAGGGAGACGGGTCACCCGGTGTGCTGTCTCTTTACTTAAGGATATTAATACTCATTGTTTCGATGAATTTAAGTTACATTACGAATGTCTTGAAACGGAAAACCATCGTCAAGGTCATTGCCGGGCCCTGGAAAAAGTGTTCAACAAGTGTGTTTTTGATAACTTAAAGTTGGAAAAGAAGATTCCTGGTCCTGAAGCACAAATCCACTTGAAGGAAAACCCCATCTACACTGGGACCTCCAAGGATGCCAAGGTCACTGCTGATTTCTTGGCCAAAAAGGCTGATCAAAATTAAGCATAGCATAGGATTGTCAATCCGTAGCAATTGTTGGGGAAATAGCTCTAGCGATGTATATCAATTAACGATAATTAGATAGAAGCGATGTAGGAAATAACGGGAGGTGTATCGTTTTGGCAGGTGTATTGTCTTGGGTTATGGCATGGGTCTAAAGTCCATCATTGGTTCCAGCTATCAATCGTCGGTTTATACCTACCCTTTGTCGGTTTATACCTACCCTTTGTCACCAATTACCTCGTTGGTGGTTCTTTCTACCTCTTCAAGTGAATTGTCTTTATGGTGACTGATTATTTAATTTACGCCAACATTTCCTTCTTCTACGAAACTGTCAATCACTATCTTGCTTCTGTCAATCGCCATCTAGCTTGACTTTCAATCCCATCACCAAGCCAAGCAAGTTCATCGATAGTAGATTCCATCACATTTCCAATTTCTTACAAAGACGTTTCAATTGACGTAGGTTCTGGTTAAAATTGGTAGTAGCAAATTCATAGATTATCCCCATGTAATTATCATCTTTGGTATTGATAACATGTGGTAGTTGGATAAGATAATTAGAACCATACTCTTTCAACATCAACATCGTTGAGAATGAAACCACTGATACCTTTAATGGTTCTAGATAAAGGATGTACCTTTGGGATAATGTTCCCCGATGTTTTCCTTCGACGATAACCCCTAGACCCTCCATTTCAGCGACCCCCATCTAACTTAATAGCTGGTATTCAAATGGAGAAATCCCCAAAAGAGACGTTGGATTATTAAGATAATTCCCCATTAACGGATCACCTCAATATATCTTCCTGGGTCAATATAGTCAATCATGGACGGTGACTATCATCACTACGTAAATGGAGACCCAGCTGTGAACTACTAGGAACCTAGCACTTCTCTTGGTGGTTGTTTTATCTGAATCGGGTAATATACTGCGGCATATTGTTGGCAGGGTTAATATACTTCCCCTTCTCCGTTGTTAAACCCCATTGTCACCCATCTTAATTGATGCATTGGTTATGACCATAATCCATCCCATACCAATGGTTAATAGCATAACCATTGTTACAAACCAGAATAACCGTTGTTATAAACACAATAACCGTTGTTACAAACCACCATCAGGTTCCATGCCCCGGTATCATGGTTTGTTCAACTGGGACATCACCATTAGGTTTGGTTGTACGATTGTCGCACGGTAGTGTACCAGACACCATTCATCGTTAGCAACAAACCGTCGATGTTTAAGGTTGACAATCCCAACTAAGCAATAATTAACCTCATCGTTGTACCATCACTGTCCATGCATTCAAAATTTACAATCAGTACCCTGTACACCCTTGCTTATGTTATGTGTGCTGTAAGTTCCATTGTACCAATTCATACCAATATTTTAACAATAGTGGTGCGAACTTGGCGGATGCCCGTCCCAAAGTAGGTTTAATTCCATCGATTAATCGATACCGGGTGTTACCATCGGAGGTCACAGATTTACCTTCGGTAATCGATGGAATAAATAGAGTACAAACCTTATCGGCAGTGAGCTCACATTTACGTCGTAACCGCCCTTTTGTGTCAATCGTATGATTTGTTATTTGTTGACACTAACTCCTACCTCCTGTTGATTGTCATGTGTCATGTGCTTTTGTCGCCCGCGGATGGGTAGTATCGGCCGATGCTTTAAGTGGCAGACAAAAAGGCCATTCATAACGTTTACGAGATCTCATCCCCAGACAATGCATAACAATACGGCTCTACCATTATGTGACCACCTGACATTAGCATAATACATATATATGCTGTAGTAATCGATATGGGTCGATAGGGGCGGGTAAACTAAGGTTTTTGATGGTGGCTGTGAATAAGGAACGATCTTACGTTTTAGTCGTCGATTTTTTTATAATATTATTTTCCCTTAAGCCCTGAGAATTTTTTTCGATTTGTTGTTCTAATGCATTGCCAATTTCAAATGACTGCATCGCTTATGTAATAGATAACAATAGTTTTGACAAAAATTACGAGCCTGGGACAACGATGCAGATAAGGGGGTTGTGAATCGAGTGGTCAATAGTGGTAATAGTGTTGGTTAATCATCAAATCGATGACCACGACCCCCTCGGGTTATTTAACACCATCGGGCAAAGAAAATGCACGTGATGAAGTGTAGCCACCTGCTTGAAAATAGCATTATGCGATGTAGCGTTCACATATTTCCGCAGACAAAAATATCAATGCGCCCAAATTTACTAATTCCCTGAACTGGTTATAAAATATCCATCCGATTAACCTTTGCCCCAGGGTTATTTCAACAATAGTGGATTATTAATCTCCCTTAACTCGATGACCATTCTCGTCAGGTACACATTCCGATTGTCTTGAAATATTTTTCCCCTGTAAGGGTCCTGACAATCAACTCAATCGGGTGACATGATACAGATGGCATTAGGTTGAAATGAAATTGTTTAACTCGAAACTTGTTTATTAGACATTAAAAAAAAGAGGCATTAAGGGGAGATTCATTAAAAAAATCGAGTAAAAAACTTGGTCCAGTACCTCTGCGATTAATCCAAATCTTCATCCGCCATTCTTTCATAGTTCAACAACTTAAACATCTTCCAAACGCAGAAAGCGATCAAGGCACCAATAATGGGACCAACCCAGTAAATCCAGTGATAAACAGGGAAAGATCTGGCAGCGACACAAGGACCAAAAGTCCGGGCGGGGTTCAACCCTGCCCCAGTAAAGTAAACACAAATCAAGTGACCCAAGAAAAGAGAAAGACCAATAATCACGGGAGCAAAAGGAGACCCAGGGTTAGGTTCAACCGCCATAAACAACACGGTAATACACAACAAAGCAGTACCAAAAGCTTCAATCATCAACCCTCTCCCCTTGGAACAACCACCACCAAGACCATTGGTGAAAGCAATCTTACCAGGAGACATCGCCGAAGCAGCCCCAGCGGCAGCCATCCCGGCGATAATTTGAGCAATCATCATCATAACCCCCCGAATAGGTTTAGTGGCACCAGCAGCGATCAAAGTCAAGGTAACGGCAGGGTTTAAATGACCCCCCGAGATTCTACCAACGATAAAGATACCAATCATTACACCAAACCCAAACCCAAAGGAAATCATGGTCAATTGTTGAGGAGAAGACCCCTTAGCATCCTTAAATGAAGTTTCAGCTAATAAAGGTTCTTGATTGGCAACTTGGGCAATCATAAATGCCACCCAAAGGAAGATAAACGTCCCAACCAATTCAGCCAATGCCGCCAACAAGTCATTTTGAAAGGGGGCAGGCTTGAAGAAGTTCTTCTTCGATTGCTTAGGTTCGTCGTAATGGTCGACAGAGTCGCCAACTTGAGCTTCGTGATCGATGTTAGTCATTGTCTAAATTAATTGAAAGCAATTGACACCGTGATGGGGGGGCTTTACCTCGATTTATATATACATTTCCTATAAGGGGGCGTTTCAATCCTATGCAAGACAACTATAATTAGTTTTCATAAGAACGAACCTAGTTAGTTATAGCCGTAAGAGGGTAACCGGAGTTAAACTAATAATGGTAGGGGAAGGGTGGAGAGTACATGGGGAGAGGGGTGATTGTTGAGGGTTATTTATTAATTTTTGAGGTAAATTCTATTTAGTTAAATTCGTTAATAATAATCATGACTTGATTGATTTCCGGTAGTGTCCAGCCAAATGCTGTAGTTTTTGTTGGTGTCAGCAAATAAAAAAAATATTTTTTGCTTTTTGTTATTAATTAATAATAATAAAAATAATAATTTTTTCTTTTATGCTGGTGAAAAGAGATGAGGTGATAATACCTCCAATTGGTGATAGTTACGGAGGGTAAAGCCTTCCCTCAATTGAGGTAACCTTTTCTCTGTTGAGTTGAAAACTAGGTAATAAGATTCTAATCTCATCGAACGTCACCATTAACCTTTAATTGAGGGTAATTGTCTAGCTAAGGAACTTGCGGCTGGATTTGGTCAATACATAGGAAAATCCCGGTGGCAATTAGCAATTTCATTAAATAAAAAAAATTTCATGCTAGCCTGCGTCTAGACCCTTTTAAAATTTATTATTAGTTTATAAAGACAAACGAGGTCTAGGAAGTGACGATACCATTGATGAATGGAATCGTTCGCTGGTGATGAATGGAGATTATTTTTAAACTTCAAAATCATCAACATATTTTTATGGTTTTTAAACCCTGATGTTTCCTCAACTCCCCTTGACAATTTAACTATTCTCTCACTTCTTACAAAATATTTTTTTTAAAATGCAAAGAGTAAACTAGAAGCGAAAATGGAAAAAATAATTGCGAGCCAACGGCTGTCATCATCGAATGGCAAGTTCGGAATCAAGTGAAAAATTATGCAATTGATTCGGAAAAAGAACCAACGATGGCGTCATCAATTATTCTATTAATATCTAGGGTTTAAATGAGAAATTTTCCCCAAGGGAACCGGCGGATATCTGCATTCACCAATCCCCGGTGCACATCACCAATTTAGGAAGGTATTTTTGTGTCATACCAACTCCTTCCACAGCAACACGTCGCCCTGGTCACCTCAAGGTAAAGTCGAAACGGCCACATAAATAATCCACGTTAACTCGCCTGGTTTTACATAGTTTAGTAATTTCATCCAGGAAATATCCTTTAAACCTACTATTAACCAAGTTTTTGGTGATGGTTACTCGTCGCTGCCCCCGATGACGATGTAGGTGGAGATATTTTCCCGTAATTAGGGTCGTATATTACCAAGTGATGTAACTGGTCACCAAATATCCCTGCGATGATGGTGAGACCTTAGTGATGGGATTATCCAATTAAACTTGGGATGGTCGACCCCTCAGGGGCACATAATTCCGAGCATTTCCGCCGCGGTATACATAAGAATGTAAAGAGTTGATGATAAGCCTCGGTGTCATTCCTAGAACCATCATTTGTGATTGTTAATCATTGGTATCGATGCAAGGGTTTTTTTTTTTTTTTTTTATCATGATATTATCACTTACTTTTTGTGTAAAATTCAGTCACATAATTAAATCTCAATGCCAATGTTTCTACAAATATGCAATTGCGAAACTGGGGACGGGGCAGCTGGTATTTAATCGCGATGGTAACTTTATTTCAAAGGGGTAAGGTATATAGTAGATATCGCCAATCATTTGTGGTGATCGAGATTCTGGAATTAACAAAACAAAAATGAAAAATAAAAATAAAAATAAAAATAACAACAAAAAAGAAAAAGAAAAAAAGAAATTAACTAAGGTTAATGGGAGCAAATATAATCATATGGATGATCATAACTTGAGGGAAGTTTTGCTCTAGCTGCAAATTGGTTCAGGGCAACAATGTCGTTACCCTGGGTTGATAGCTCTGGTTGATATTATTCACTACTTTGCGGTATTAATGCCATGGTTACTTTGTGAGTTTATGTAATAATGAGTTAATTGATGTCGTTGGAAGTGTTGATGCACGGATGTTTAATGGCTGATGCACTGATGTTTTCTTGGAAGCGCTGATGCACTGATGTTCCCTCGAGCGAGCCACTATCACCATGTCCCTCGCCAACCCATTATCAAAAGTCCTTAGAGTGGCCCTCATCCAATTAAAACTGGGGGCAGATAAAGCAGTGAATATTGCCAATGCCCTGAGATTGATTGGTGAAGCTTCATCCAACGCTGATTTGATTGTATTACCTGAATGTTTTAACCTGCCATATGCAGTCGACCAATTTAGAAATTATGCTGAACAAATACCTCATGGCGAAACCACCACGGCTCTTGCTCAATTGCTGAAGCAATATGGAGTATATATCGTTGGTGGGTCCATTCCTGAAATTGACCCCTCATCAGATAACATTTATAATACCCTGGTGGTGTTTGATCCTCAAGGAACCATCATTGCTAAACATCGTAAGGTTCATTTATTTGATATTGATATCCCTAATGGGATTACATTTAAAGAACTGCAAACTCTTACTGGTGGGGATAAAGCAACGGTATTTAAATTGGGAGATTGGGGTAATGTGGGGTTAGGTATTTGTTATGATATCAGATTCCCAGAATTGGCACAAATCGCCAGTCGTAACCCTCATAACCTGTTTGCAATGATTTACCCTGGAGCATTTAATACTACTACCGGTCCTCTTCATTGGCATTTGCTTGCAAGATCTCGAGCCGTCGATAATGAGATTTATTCCATCCTCTGTTCACCAGCGAGAAATGAACAAGGTTATCAAGCTTATGGACATTCATTAGTATGTGATCCCATGGGGAATATTATCTCAGAAGCTGGGGAAGGACAAGAAATCATTTATTCCCAATTGGACCCGGAAAAATTATCCCTGACTAGACAAGGTATCCCGGTTAACTTCCAAAGACGATTTGACGTTTATGAAGATTTCGTTGGTAAAGGTAATGCCAAGGTGAGTGATGTATAATCTGTATATTTATAAATTAGAATCATGGAGGGATCAACTCCAGGAGATCAGTTTCATCCTCTTGACGTTGAATCCAGCTACAAACAATGTCTTCGAATTCCTTTGGTTTTTCACTGATTAACCAATGACCAGCTTTAACATCTACCAATTCAAAATTGGGGAAAAACTGTCCGATATCGGCGATCATTTCATCGGGGACATAAGTGGATTCGCTACCTCTAACGAATAATGATGGGCCCGTCCATCTCACTTGGGTAAAGTCATATGGCCATTGAGATACCAACCCTGAAGTAAGAGCTTTCCCAATGATATCTAATGGTACTTTCAGAGTGACGGGGTGATGCTTCTTGCCTCGATTCATATTCATCAATAAGAATTGACGGATGGTCTTATTGGGTTCCACTTCGGCCAATTTGTTATCAACATCCTTGATATCGGTATAACGATATTTTTCCGTGGCGAGTCGGAGTTGGTTAACATATTTGGAGAATTTTGATCCTCCACTATTAATCACATTGACAGGAGCATTATCGACACTGATAATCATCTTGGGGATTTCCGGACGTCTTAATGCCACCGCCATTACTGTTTTTGCCCCCATCAGATGGCCCAATAAGATTGGTTGTCCTGGTTCATCACCAAGGGTGGTATCACAAAAGTGTTCGACATCAGCAGCAAGACTTGGGATATCAAGTCGAGGGGTATGAGGCAGACTGCCAAAGTTACGGAGGTCAAGGGTATACACATTTCTAGTTAATCTATTGGCCAATGCCTTACCCACACTCCGATTATTTGATTTTGACCCGAATAATCCATGACAAATGACAATGGGCAGATGAAGGGCAGTTCTACCTTCGGGGGTTAATTTTTCATAGGTAAGGTCGACGGTGGGGATTGATTTGGATAGACAATCATTTATTGGTTGTGTAGTGAATCTTCTTATTGACAACCGGAGACACGACATCTTTAACTAGTAAGACTGGATCGATCAATGCGTGGGTGTGAGACATCGGGGAGTGTATGGTGGGTGTATCGGTTGTATGCAGTATCGTGTCCAGATTGTAGTCAATGGTTAACAAGAAGATGTAAGTAATCAATTTCAGTTATTGGTTTAAGCGAAACGGTTATTTTATGGTTATGATGATGGATGGTAATTAATATGACGTGAACACCTCCGCATTCGGACATGTCTATTCCATGCGGCGAAATCATAGTTCCCTATGAATAGCCAATCAATACGTCAATGGTTAGCGTGGCCAACATGGCTAGCGTGGTTAGCGTTGCTAGCGTGAGCTATTATTTTAACGACGGATACTTAAATCTTCTATGAAACATCCCTTCCTATATACCGGCGGTTACTGTTAGCTTCTCTTTCACTTATAACTTTAATTCCAAGTTTGCCAATAATGGTGTTAGTAATTAGTGTAATCTCCCCCACTATTTCGCCCCCACATCCGCCGACGCCGATAATTGCACCGAAGTAATACATATAACTAAGATTGCCGTCTCGATAATTCATCAACGCTACCATGAAATCTTTCACCTTGAATAACGGCCAAACCATCCCTGCGTTAGGATTGGGTACTTGGCAACTGACTCCTGAACAAGTATATGATGCTGTTGCTGAAGCACTTAAGGTTGGATACCGTCATATTGATACTGCCTATGCCTACCTTAATGAAGAACCAATTGGACGGGCAATTAAGGATCTGGGGATTCCTAGAGATCAATTATTCATCACCACCAAGTTATGGTGTACTGATCATCATGACCCGGCCAAAGCACTTGATAAATCATTAAAGTTATTAGGTGTCGATTATATCGATTTATACTTGGTCCATTGGCCAGTACCGATGAATCCCAATGGTAATCACCCCATCTTCCCCTCTCGTGCCGATGGTTCCAGAGATCATGATGATCTGACCAATTATATCGAAACTTGGGCCAAGATGCAACAATTGGATAAGAAAAAGGTAAGACTGATTGGGGTGCTGAATATGACGATCTCGAAATTAAAGGCGTTATTAGCAGCATCCACCACTTCGGTAGTCCCCGTAGTTAACCAAGTGGAATTACATCCATACCTCCCGCAACCGAAATTACTCGAATATTGCAACCAACAACACATTTACTTGGAAGCGTACTCACCATTAGGTAGTACCAATTCACCATTATTAAGTGATAGTACCATTGAATCCCTTGCCACCAAGTATAACGTTCAACCGGCGAATATTCTCATTTCATGGGCGATTTGGCGAGGCACGGTGGTATTACCAAAACTGGTGACTCCGGCACGAATCAAACTGAATTTCCAAGTGGTGGAATTAAGTGATGAAGATGGGACCAAATTAAATGACATTGTTAATGTTCAAGGCCGCAAACGGTTTGTTGATCCCAATTGGGGAGTCGTCGTGTTTGACGATGATGACGACGCGTAACGTACAGGGTCCTGCGTCGTACCTGACATAATGACCCACCACAAGGGATTAGTAAATAGATATTAGTCTTTGTGATTGTCGTAATACCATGATGAAACATATTTGATGTGGCTGGTGCCGTGACGAGATCGTAGAATTTATCTGTACGGTCTAAACCTCCGTGACTGGGGTAAATGGTAAAACCCTATATTCATTGGCACCGTTAATTTGACGATGGGGCTGGAAGGGGATGGAGGTGATGGTGATGGTGATGGTTGATTTGAGTGAGAGATGATCACTTCGCCTCCCGCCTTTAACTCGTTACTTGGCCCTCCCAATTGAGCCCAAACTATCCCTGAATTGGTACAAGGGACAAACGTAAACATAATCGCCTGGGTATGTTTAAATTAAGGTTATGATTAGACATTGGAGCCAGGGGCACAAATGACGGAGAAAAATGTAAACAAATGTCAATGATAATCATCTGTCTACGGAGGAAAAAAAGGCAAAGGGCACGCAACCTTCACTTGATACTTTTTTTTTCGGGCGTGCATAGCCGACAGGTATGATAATGATTACACGTAATGTTTTTATTAGTTACAAAAACCACAGGGCCAAGCTAGTTGGCCAACAACGAGTGGGGGGGCCTCCCCAATCGATGGGGGGGCTAGATTGGATGGGACACCAGCGACCCAAAATAATAAAATAACTTCGAGATCTCCCGATACATATATAGGAATAAATGAACGATGAGGGGGGACTTTAAGTACGGGGGATCGTCGAAGCAATGCTCAATATTAATGCAACGAAAAGGTACCGTAGGTTAGTGGGGGGTAATCAATCGATCAATTTGACATAATTTGAAGGACAAATCCCCACTTGGCCGTTAGCTTTACGTGCTTGCCACCATTTGCCGTCGATATCATCGACTTCAAGGATTTCATCCTTGACAAAGGAGATTTCATTAATATCATCGGGATTAGCATCATAAGAATAAAGTGCTTTCGCCTTGTATCGGAATGGAATCGACAGAATGGTGCCGGTATTTTCACCATAGGTGGTCCCAGTCGTTCGCTTATTCAGCGAGGTATTATTGGTTAAATCCCGGTTATGAACATCAGAACTAGAAAAGTTTTCGAGTCCATTTAATTGTGATGACAGCATATATCCGGTATTATTGGTTCCACCGGCTTTATTTGTTAATTGTGATTGTCTCAAATTATTATCTTGGAAATGAGTTGTCAGTTGAGAGTTGGGCAAGTTAACGGGACTGACATAACGTTTATAGTCATAATCATCATCATCGCCGTGGATCTTGGGTTCATGACCCATGCCATGTTGAGGTTCGGTCAGGGTGGCTAAATTAGTACTGCGGTGGGATTTCAACGAGAATGAATCGATTAATTGATTGGTAGGAGATTCAGGGTGACCACCGAAATACACGATCCACACCACGTTCAAAATCGACAATAAAATACACCCCAGAGCACAGGCCAAGTTGGGACCATTCCCCAGGTAAATGAGGGAGTTGATGGTATTGGTGGTATAAACAAACGCCACTGAAACGAGACCAACTAAAGTGAATTTATAGAGCTCGATATTATTGTTCAAGTATAACGCAAACACCACCATCACCACCCCAAATTCATACATAACCCCCCACCATGAAAACTGAGGAAATTTAGATTGATCCAGGGTGGCAGCACCAACAACAGCCACGATCCACAGGAGAAAGCCAAAGGACACGGTGGTGACGGCAAACGGGTCTGCCAAAAAGTTCAGCAATTTAAACCCCATGGGGGAAAAACGATGACGAAATTAAAATGGACAAGGGGGGAGGGACGGAGGAGGGGGGGCAGCAAACGACACTAGTCAAGGGGAACACCGTGTTATGCTTCGAATCAATATCGGTTTAAGCCAGCAATACCCTTGGTTTTGTTCGCACGGACTCCGCTGGGAGATATATCAATTTTTTTAAGTACAAGACGCGCGTAGTGGAAGTTTGAAGGCGGAATGTGGGTAGATGCAGGTTATGGAATCACAAAAATATAGTTTGGATGGTTTTTTTTTTTTTTTATTTATTTAATACTGGGTGTGTACAGGACGGGTACAACGTATGGTATTTCATCGAGGGTGAGGACAAGTTTTTTTGAGGGGTAAAAATGTACAAACGAGAGAGAAAGACAGAGAGACCAAGAGAAAAAAAAAAAAAAAATTAAAAAAATGTTGGAAAAAGAAACCTATGAAAATATGGTGAACAATCGGTAATGTAAACAATAACAGATAAATAGCGAGCTATTATTAGATGAAGATCACCTGCCCCCCTAATCAATAATCAGTTGATGTTCCAATAACCATATAAAACAGTCACCTCGCCTTGATCGATGGAAAAGTAAATCACGCCAGCCATGTCGATTTGTCGCTAAACAGATGTTGTCAATTGATGTTAGAATCGTGCGTTTTGAGGCGGAGAATGGAGAGGAACGAGGATGACAAAATACCCCCCCTCCCATGGTGGTAAAGGCGGTGATTGTGAATCACGAGAATAGTCTCTGACAGTTACAAACACCTGGCCCATATCTGGATGGTTAATTATCGAAATTGGATCGAGGCAACCGGGATAAATTTGTGGTGATGGCAAAAGGTCTAGCTCATTTAGGCGAGGCCTTACTGGCGCACCGTCTAACTGTAATCACCTTGATTCCCCCCTCGTCATCCGCCAGCATATTAATTGTTACCAACCACGTTGATCAGTTGTCAACCAACATCACCGATGTAGGTACCATGGCAAATAACCGACATTTCCCCCTGCATCGCTGAGGTTGGCTTTGAACGTCGTTAACCCCAGTCGACGATTTTAGCGATATCGCTAACTATTACCAATGCACTAAAGCCAATCATACTATCACCGACTCCATCTGTCTAAGTTTCTAATCTTGAGTATAAAATCAAGGCGGTTAATCATCCTATTATTCCCCCTTTGGAGATAATCTACTTGTTGATTTAACCATCCTCATCAACTAGGTTCATCTCACGCATGGCGATGCCTAGTGATTTCAAACTAGAAATTGACGACATAACAAATTGTGGAATAACCATCGATAATGATAGGGGGCGGTGGTATCAATGACAACCATGATTAACCGTCACCCAAATATGGTAATGTCATCAAGCGCAGGTGTCAGGGTTCATCATGTAAATGAACTTTTAAAAGGTACATGGTGCAGATGAAAGAATAGAACAAAAACGGTTGAATAGAAGCAACCAAAAAAAAAGAAGGGTCTAGACGCGATATGGGGGGAGGGGGGTCATATGTGATGTTAATTCATATATGTCAGTTTTGTGACACTTTCCCAAACTTCTTTGCCTGCCATCATCTCTACTATATTTAAATCGCGAAGCTGGGGTGCCAGGTGACGAGTCACCACTACCGAATACACTTCTTGTAAGAGTTTCGCCACTTCCAATGTCCGAACTTCATCCAGAGGCTCCCGTTTCACCACTCGAGTCAATAAATCCCGGAAATTCGTCAACAGGGTGTATTTGATCCGTTGATTGACGAAAAACACGTGGAAATTCACCAAAATCTTGAGTAAAATGCCAAGAAATTTGCAAAAGTCTCGGACTCCGATTTTGGTTAATGGCATTGATAATATTCGATGAGGAATAATCACCCTTCTCATGCCGTTTACATGATTTGATGATGATGATGGTGATGGCGATGAATGACAGGGTTGTGGTGGGGGGGACATTGATGATATTCGGGCTCGTTGAAGTGACGCCCGTCTTTGACTATTAATTGTCTTTGATGAAAGTGGGAGGAACACTTCGGGTCGGAATGGTTGTGGTTGATGATTTAAATTATTACCACTGACGTTGTTGGTATTGATTTTACCATCGGCAACCGTCACCAGCAGTAGACTCACCGTAGGTAATGCCCCACGATTAATGCCATCATTAATCCGGTGATCTTCTCCATCATCTTCATCCTTTACTCCAACATCTCCTCTCATTTGCGCTTCTTTTTCCTTAATAAGGTTAAAAAATCGATTATTAGGCATCATCGACGTCCAAAGTTCATGAATAAACGGTAATTCCATGGCAAAGATGATGGATAGTTGTCTTTGAAGACGAATCAAATTCTCTAAGAATTCATTAAGATCGAGAATAGCCACCGTACTAATATCATCGATATTAATGATTGGTCGTTGACAAAATAATAATTGGTCTCGCCGATCAAACATGGCAAACACCAATGCATCAAACATTTCCCTTTGAGTAGAAGTAATTTGGTTGGTGACTTTTTTACTTCGATATTCAATCAGGTTAATATCTTGTAATGTAGTCATTGGTTGGGTCATTGGCGAAGGGTCAGTTGAGAGTATTCGTTCCAATTGACGTTTATCGGCATCAACCAAGGATATCTGATGATTTAACCGATCAATCTCTTCATCAATCTTGGTCTTGGCTTTATCAAGTTGATTACACTTTACTTGAAGCGTCAATCCTTCGAGTCTTGATATTTGAGTGGCGAGTAATTTGACAATTGGTGATGATGGAGACGATGAACGTGATTGGGAAAAGATCGAATTGATTTCATTGCGGTAGCTTTGGTTATTGGTATCATTATCTTTGACTCGTCGGGCCAACTCCTCCATTACGTCGATAGGTATAATGGGGTAGAGGTTATATTAGTTAGGTGCGCACGATAAGGTAGATAGGTTATTGAGAGAGGGGGGCAAGTGGTCATAACCGCATGAAAGTAACATCATCAATAATGTTAACGATTCATTTAAACGGTTTATTCAGATTTCCGTTTTTTTTTAAAAAAAAAAATTAAATAATAATTATAATTTGATAAATTTATATCTTGGTATCAGCCGCACCCCAACTCAACCCCATCCATCCATCACTCATTACTACCACGACGTCCTATGCTAAAGAAAACGTCTCTTACCCAAGAAGAAACTAGCAAACCCGTCAATTTCACCCAACCATTACGGATTGCTTTCCTTGGAGGGGCCAAATCAGGGAAGCTGTCACTCATTTCCAAGTTATCCATGGGGACATTTCGAGATAACTATTATCCTACCCATCGAATAAACCCGGTATTACTCACATATCAACCCACGGGGAGAACTTCAAGAGAGATTCTTGATGAAGGTAATGGTCAGAATTCGTTATCTAATTTGGTACAATTAGATGCCATCGATTTAAGTCCAGTTCTTCATCATGGGTATACTTCGACACCAATCAAGCCTCAGG
Organism: Diutina ranongensis (nom. inval.); assembly: GCA_030569815.1. Taxonomy (NCBI): domain Eukaryota; kingdom Fungi; phylum Ascomycota; class Pichiomycetes; order Serinales; family Debaryomycetaceae; genus Diutina; species Diutina ranongensis (nom. inval.). The sequence goes on from JAJMLP010000001.1 coordinate 481,649, forward strand.
AATTGGCTCCCTTGATTAGCTTACAATGGAAGAACTCGATATATCTGGGGTATTGTTATCGAAGTGATGTTCCTTGTGATGGTAGCTATGTCTTACCTCATGTCACCCCCATCGTCGTCGAGATGATTGATACCCCAGCATTTGATCCTGCTCGAGTGGTACCATTTTTGGAAGCACTGTTATATGTTAAACTCGATAAGGAAACCCTTCATAACCTATTTGATGAACCTCGACAGCCAGTACTGACCCATCCATTATTAGTAGCTCTGGGAGCACTGGAATTAAATGGAGACATTGATGGATACTTTTTCGTTTATCTGGCAGTTCCCCTGTATGAACCCCCACTGTATGATGCTCCAACAATGCCATTAGATGATGATTCATTACCCCCATGTGACCTAAAGACATTTAGCTTATTGGAAGTGATCAAGGCGGCATTGGACGACGCTTGGAGAGAATACAATACGTTTAGAATGAGATGGAATCAAGGGAAAGAGCATGATATCTTTCATTTTAAGTCATCATTGAAAAATATCTGGAAAGAGAAGCTGATGGTGGAAATGGAGCAAATGCGTCAAGAATTACGGACCCAGATCACTTTGATTGATAACCCACAAGATCCTCTGGATCCTTATGCCCCTCCTCCTATTTGGATCGTGTGTACTCATGCTAAACTGCCCGTTCGACTGCCATTATTGATTGAGAGGGGGCGGTTATTGGCAAAACAATGGCACTGTGGGTTTGTGGCTGTTGATAACGATGATGATAATGTTGATGAAGTATTAGCATTAATGATTAAGGAAATTGTCGATAGACGGAGGTTACAACAAAAGAAGAAAAAGTGATAACGTTGGTATTGGGGTGATGATTATGTAATCAGATTGGTTCTGATTATGTAATCGGACTTTTGGTGGAGATAAAAAAAATAATCCCTGGTTAATAACAAACTAGTTGATAAGATTTTTAATTATACCCTGTTGAGTTTGTTTTTGATGCAAGGGGTTAATGTTTACTGTATAATTTCATTTACCTGAAACTGACTTGTTTGTTTTTGTTTGGAAACGTCCATGTCGTAATGGTACTTTCATTGAAATTGATAAACAATATAGACAAGCAATCTAAACATTTTTCTATGCACAACACAACAACCATTTGTTATGAAATATAATTATTATTTCTACAAGTTAATAAATCTGATACTTTTATTCATATCACCACGCCAGGTCGGGATACACAAAAAAAGGGGCATAAAATAAAATAATAAAAAAAGAAGTAGAAGTCACCTAATTCATTCTAGAATAGGCGATACATCATAGATATAGTCGTTACAGTGTCCCCAACGTGGAGTCGGCAAGAGTCGACCGGCTTAAACCATATTCAGAGTTAATCAACCTGAGATTTAGGCGGTAGTGGAGGCCGAAGCAGCAGTAGAGGAAGCGGCTTCAGTGGAAGAAGCGGCGGCAGAGGAGGGGGCCCCAGTGGTAGAAGCAGCGGCAGAAGAGGCAGCTTCAGTGGAAGAGGCAGCAGCGGACGAAGCGGCTTCGGTGGAAGAAGCAGCAGCGGAAGAAGCAGCTTCAGTGGAGGAGGCAGCAGCGGAAGAAGCAGCTTCAGTGGAGGAGGCAGCGGCAGAAGAAGCAGCTTCAGTGGAGGAGGCAGCGGCAGAAGAAGCAGCAGCGGAAGAAGCGGCTTCAGTAGAGGAAGCAGCGGCAGAAGAAGCGGCTTCGGTGGAAGAAGCGACGGCAGACGAAGCAGCATCAGTGGAAGAGGCGGCAACAGAAGACGAAGCGGCAACCGACGAAGAAGCTTCAGTGGAAGAAGCAGCAACAGAAGAAGAAGCTTCAGTGGAAGAAGCGGCAACGGAAGAAGATTCACCAGCAGTAGAAGCAGCTTCGGAAGAAGCAGCAGAAGGAGAAACTTCAGAAGTGTACACAGATTGAGAGGTCTTGACAAGGGTCAAAACCTTACAAGCAGTGCAGTGACCGCCGGAGGTAGTAGCTTCACTTTCAGGGTTGACAGTAACGGTGATACAGTCGGTACATTGAGCACCCAGGGAAGAAGGGGTGAATTGTTGATGAACTTCAGTCAGGAGAACTTCGGTTTCGTGAGCAACCCAAGAAGTAACGGTAACGGTAGAGTCGCTGTTAGTAAATTGGGCTTCAACGGGGAAAGAAGTGGTTTGGGTTCTGGTGAGGGTGATGGTGACATCTTCTTCAGTCAGAGATGATTGAACGGCCTTTTCGGCGCCAGCGGTAACGGTAACGGTAACGGTGTCAGTTTCCTTAGCAGTAACAGTCACGGTACCAGCTTGACAACCTTCAGCGCCAGATTGAGCGGCAGCGGAAGGAGTAGCAACAGCCGATTCAGCTTCAACCGAGGTTTCAACATCGGGGACCACCTTGGTGTTACCGCTAGAATCGGTAACAGTAACCAATCTAGTGAAAGTAATGGTGGTGATGTCACTTTCATTGTCACTAGAGGCAACCTTGGATTCGGCTTCCAAAGACTTGGGACCAGAAGTGATGGCAGAAGATTCCAAAGCAACTTGAGGAGCAGAAGAGACTTCGGCAGCAGCAGAAGAAGGTTGAGCAGTGACATGAGGAGTGACAGCGGGGGTGATGGTGACGGTGGTGACAGGTTCAGTGGTGAGGGCACCATTGGAGGCAGTCTTGGTGATGTATTCAATCAAGGTCGAGGTCAAGGTAACAGGTACGGTGTCCCATTCAGAAGGTTGGATTTCGGGAACCTTAGTTTGCCAAATGGTGACGGTGGTGGCTTCACCTTGATCGTTGGTGGAAGTTTCCACAGAAGGCACTTGTTGGCAATCGACGGTCTTGGTCAAGGTGAGGACGGCGGGGGTGGAAGTGGCTTGGCCGTTAATGGTACAGTCAACGTATTCGGTAACGGTAGTTTCAACGGTGGTTTGCACGGTAGTACCGTCGACGACGGCGGCGGTGGCAGAAGCTTCGATGGCCGAAGCGGATTCGGAGATCGAACCAACCGACACAGCAGAGGAGGCGGCAGCCGAAGAAGGAGCAGCTGAAGAAGCAGCCACCGAAGCAGCATCAGAAGAAGCAGCAGCCGAGGAGGCAGCAGCTGAAGAGGCATCTGAGGAAGCAGAAATGGCGGCAGCAATAGCAGGAGCGGGCACCGAAGCCGATTCAGCGGCAGAAGAAGGAGCAGCGGAAGAGGCTTCAGAAACAGCCAAACCAGCGGCGGAATCAATGACATCCACTGAAGAAGGAGCAGCTTCGGAAGAAGGAGCAGCGGCTTGAGAAGAAGGGGCAGCAGCTTCGGAAGAAGAAGAAACAGCGGCTTCAGAAGGGGCAGCTTCAGAAGAAGCAGCGGCTGCAGAAGAGGCAACATCAGAAGAGGCAGCAGGGGCAGCGGCGGAGGATGCGATTTCGGAAGAAGGAGCAGCAATTGACGAAGGTTCAGTAGAAGAAGCTTCAGTCGAAGGAGCGGCCGCCGAAGTAGCAGGCGCCGACGAGGATTCGACGGCGACGGCGGGGACGGAAACGGCGTCACTTGAGGAGGAGGCGGCGGCGGCTTCAGTCACAGACGACGAAGCAACGGCAACGGACAGGGAAGCACCAGCATCAGTAGCTGACAGAACATCCCCGGAGCTGGAAACATCCCGCTTATTGACAGCGGGCAAGGCAGCGACAGCTCCCGCCAAAACTAATAATTGATCGAAACGCATAAATAAAAAGGGAAATTGAAAGAACGGACGCGAAACTTGTCGCTAGGGTATATATGCGATGAAAGTCGAGGATTCAGAGGGGGAAGAAAACTTAGATTGTGCGACGGTTGATGGTATTTATTGAATGTCACCAGGAGGGTGTAATCCTGCAGATTCCCTTACCTTGGCGCGACTTCACCCACGCCAATTATGTAAGGTGATTAATATTTTCTTTCCCTTTTAAGGTCGACGCGACGATATCTTACAGGCGTAAGTGCGAACAAATACAAATAGTTTGTATTTATTTTCGAGGGAAAAAGGGGGTAGGAGAAAGTATTATCGAGGGGGGTATAGTTGTTTTATTTGTAGATATCCCGGAACAATTAAAAGACGTAAACATATAAACATCATTAACCAAATTCCCTAAATAAAAAAAAAATGCCACTGTTTCAATTGGTTATTAAATTAGGTTCCACCAAATTATCCCTCCGCCCTGAATTTTCTTGTACCTGCTTAATTTGGTTGGTTGGTTACCGCGACGGGTTAAATAGGGTACATCAACTAAAGGGGGGATCATGAAGCGAATGAGACGGACGGTGTAACTCAAGGTCAGGGCTTAGCTATTGGGGGGGAGGAGGCCATCTAGAGAGGTTTAATAAAGGGGGGGTTGCAATTGATGACCACCCTCAAGATTTTTTATAATGGTCATTGTGGGATGAGTGTACATCGGCTATGGTAAGGCGGTGAGTGAGGCCATATAAGTTATTTTTGGGAGGAAAAGTTTTAAAATGAATTTTACTCTAAAAGAAGGAATGTTTTCGTCTTTTTTTTTTTTTTTCGAGATAAGGTTAAACCGAAGGATCATCAGGTAATTGGCCAAATTACGGGATCAAGTTCAAGCGAATGGGGACATCATCGAGTGTCGATAGTTAGGGTTAAGTTGCCCAGTGATGTCATCTCACACGGGTATGTTCCAATTTCATTATTTACGCGTCAAAAAAAACAAATTCGGATTAATTCCACGGTTTAAAAAAAGAAAAATAACTTTCAAGAAAACACGGGTAAATTTTATTGTAATTTAAATTGTAGCAACAATTGCAAGGAAAGGTAACAATTAATTTAGCAATCAATCAATCGAATTAATTCAACAATTGAATAGTGGTTGCATTTAGTCGACTATAGACATTCCTAGGCACTTGAGGGCGTCGTCAACCACGTTGGAATGTACCGTTCGATATTTATGAAAGAATGCATAAAATTAATTTTTGCCATCTTTTTTTTTTTTTTTTTTAACGACAATTGAGATTTTTGAGATTTTTGAGATTTTTTGAAAAAAACAATATCTGTATTAGGTAATCATGTAAATACGGCGCTAGTTCGAATCTCAATCCCCTTGTCTAAAAAAAATCGATCTTATCTTCCTGCAAATAGAAACCATTACACTATATACACTCCCAAAATCTCTCACTATAAATTATTTCTTTGATGAAATTTTTTTCTTTTTGGTAATACAAATAATCCCTCTGTCAAATGTAGACATGGAAGTAATGGAGATGATGATTTAGCACGAACTTAAAGTCAACCGGCTTTGCACCTGGTTGATGATTTTCCATGGTGATAATATTAGAACCGCTACTCTGATCCTTTACTTTAAATTATCTTTGTATTAGTTTGACTCGTTCGTTGATGGCCGCTTACATAATTGTGAGATTAAAATTTTTTTTTTGACCTTCGGACGATTAAAAACCAAAAAAATTAGTAATAACCTCAAAGGAAAAAAAAGAAACTTTTCATGACATGAAATTAATAACCCTCAATGAGTGAAATCAATGGGGGGTTTCTTTTTTGACCATATTTTTTATTTAGATGCTTCCGTCGGTGGTTCCAACGGGTTTCCGCCGCTTCCCCTCCATATCTCCTCTCTTATCTCCTCGAAATACCCTAAAATTCGATCTCATCGCAATACCGGACCTTTTCCTGCATACACCCAAGATGTTCCCTGATCATCACTATAAATACCAGACGTCCCTCATCGCGAAAAATTGGCAATTGCCCATTGCCCAACCCCCCCCTAAATCAAATGTCTCAATTCGATTGTACCAAGGCCGCTTCTTACCTTTCCCAATACCCTGAAAAGGACGGGTTGTCCATCAAGCAATTGATCGACTCCACCAACTTTGGTGGGTTGACCTACAATGATTTTTTGGTTCTTCCTGGGTTGATCAATTTCCCTTCGTCTGGGGTGGTTATTGAAACCAAGTTGACCAAGAAGATCACTTTGAAGGCTCCGTTTGTTTCGTCGCCCATGGATACCGTCACCGAATCGGAAATGGCCATCAACATGGCGTTATTGGGTGGGATTGGTATCATTCACCATAACTGTAGCGCTGATGAACAAGCAGAAATGGTGAAGAAGGTTAAGAAGTATGAAAATGGGTTTATTAATGACCCCGTGGTCATTGCTCCTACCGTCACCGTTAGGGAAGTGAGACAATTGAAGAAGGATCTTGGCTTTTCCTCCTACCCCGTTACCGGTAAGTTATTCTTTTTTTACTAACGACGATTTTTGGATACCATGATGATTAAACTCAATTAATAACTTTCGTTCTACCGAGAAATTAACACATCAAACGATGTTGGGGACACATTTTAATTCCTGAACCAAAAATTTAAAGTCGACCTTTGGAAAAAGACATTACTAACAAATTATAGAAAATGGTGAAGTTGGTGGTAAGCTCGTTGGTATGATCACCTCGAGAGATGTTCAATTCCTTGAAGATGAATCTGCTCCCGTTTCTACTGTGATGACCACTGACTTGGTCACTGGTAAGAAGGGGATTACTCTTCAACATGGTAATGAATTGTTGCGGTCGCTGAAGAAGGGTAAGTTGCCCATTGTTGATGACAATGGTAACTTGGTTTCGCTTATCTCGTTGACCGATTTGGTTAAGAATGAAGAATACCCTAATGCTTCCAAGTCGTTTGACTCTAAGCAATTGTTGTGTGGTGCTGCTATTGGTACCATTGATGCTGATAGAGAACGGTTGACTAAGCTTGTTGAAGCTGGGTTGGATGTGGTTGTTATTGACTCCTCCAATGGGTCTTCTATTTTCCAAATCAACATGTTGAAATGGATCAAGGAAACTTACCCCAAGTTGGAAGTTATTGCTGGTAACGTCGTTACTAGAGAACAAGCTGCCACTCTTATTGAAGCTGGTGCCGATGGGTTGAGAATTGGTATGGGTTCTGGTTCCATTTGTATCACTCAAGAAGTGATGGCTTGTGGTCGTCCTCAAGGTACTGCTGTTTACAACGTCACCGAATTTGCTAACAAGTTTGGTGTTCCTTGTATTGCTGATGGTGGTATTGGTAACATTGGTCACATCACCAAGGCTCTCGCTTTGGGGGCTTCTGCCGTGATGATGGGTGGGTTATTGGCCGGTACTTCTGAAACTCCCGGGGAATACTTTTACCGTGATGGTAAGAGATTAAAGGTTTACAGAGGGATGGGTTCTATCGATGCCATGCAACAAACCCTGACCAATGCTAACGCTTCCACTTCGAGATACTTTTCTGAATCGGATAAGGTATTGGTTGCTCAAGGGGTTTCTGGGGCTGTTGTCGATAAGGGGTCCATCACCAAGTTTGTTCCTTACCTTTACAATGGGTTACAACACTCTTTACAAGATATTGGTGTCAAGTCGTTGAAGGAGTTGCGGGACAAGACCGACAATGGCGAAGTGAGATTTGAATTCAGAACTGCTCTGGCTCAATTGGAAGGTGGGGTTCATGGTCTCCATTCTTATGAAAAGAGATTACATAATTAGACAATGGGTATAGACAAAGAATTATGAATGACAATTAATATAATAAATATAATAATAATGATTAATCAATCACTCATGTCAAATTTTTATTCACTATCACTATTTCTTATATACTACTTCGCCATGAGGAAGGAAAAGATTACCATTGGCATCATTCGACCATTTCTGTAAACTATCAATCAATGAATCCCATTTAGCCTTTTCTAAATCATAATCAACCTCACCACTTTGTTTAATCCGTTTGGTGACCATATCCGCCCATTGATGACGTTGTTGAGGAGAATTAATATTCCAAATACTGGCGGTAAAAGTAATATTTTCTTCTTTGGCCCCTGCTAATAAGAAATTCTTTTTCAAGGCCCGACCAGCATTTTTTTGGGAAGTATTATTTCTTCGAAAATATTTGCTAACTTCGGAATATTCTTCCGGGAAAATCGTCGTCAAATATAAATCGGCATCTTTCACTAATACATACCCTCCAGGACGACACACCCGAATCATCTCCTTAATCCCCTTGACAGGATCTGGAAGATGAATGACCACTTGCAGAGCAATCACCACATCAAAAGAATCATCATCAAATGGGAGGTTTAAGGCATTGCCAGTGATGAATTTCACCTTGGATTGAATGGTAGCATCTTTTTGGGTTAAAGCTTGTTTGGCAACGTCAATGACCCCTTCAACGGGATCAACCCCCACCACGGTGTCGACATAATTGGCAAGATCCACCAGGATCAGTCCTGGGCCACAACCAACGTCAAGGAGGGATTGATTTGGTTTAAGGTAGGGGAGGACAAAATCCATGGCGTTTTCCACCGTTCTCCACGAATGAGTATCCAGTATCAGTTTTTGAAATCCTTTCTTATAATAGATTTGATCTTTAGACATGGTTAATTAATTGAATTGACAAGTTAGCAATGGTAGATATATGGTTGGTGGTACCAGATTTGGTGTTGATGACATAATCAGGAAAACCACGCTATTTGGGAATATACAGGAAAGTGCACCAAAATAGGAAAGTGACCGATATGCAACATTTTTGGCTAATTAGGAAACTCCGAAAAAATCATATTCCTGCAGGATATAACCATAGAAGAGAGTATAATGATAATCATTAACTGATCAAAAATTTCCTCATCAATTGGAAAGACCCCCACCACCATGACTTCATAACCGTAATAACAATCAATGAACAACGTCATTTATTTTGAAACATTCCTTTGAAACATTCCCCATCATGGTGGTATATATCTAGGGGTCCATCCCCGTCTCGCACTATCGATCTATCATGAGCTTCAACTATACCAATCGATACCAGACGCCAACTAAACACAGTCAACATGCCCCCACCAATCTCGATCAAGATGTTAATCTCCTGAGGAAACAACGATATCATACTAAACAAGGAGAAGTCAAACAATACCTCGTTTCCATCCTTGGGTCGACGTTATTTGAGAATAAGTTTAGTGATGGTCAATTGAACAATAGTGATTTAATGGAAGTATTAAAAGATGGGGAAGTATTATGTCGATTAGGACAAAAATTACTGGGGGTGCCTTCAAATCCAACAACCAAGTTTCGTAATTCCAAGATGCCATTTGTTCAAATGGAAAATGTCCTGTTTTTCTTACTGCTTTGTGAAATGATAGGAGTACCTCATGATGAAATCTTTGTTACCGTGGATATGTATGAAGAAAAAGACCCTTATCAAGTGGTATTAACCCTTATGTCGTTTTCTCGATGTGCTCATGAATTGGATGGTGTCAATTTCCCGATTTTGATCGGACCAAAAGTGAATAAATTGAAACCTCAAATTCCAACCAAACCAAAGAGGTTACAAGGTAATTAATGGTAATATAGTGTATTCGAATAAATCATCATTAACTTTGTTAAGATCATCACCACCTGCATAAATCGATCGACCCATTGGTCTGATTCCAATTCACGTGAACTAAAATGAAACGAAGTCTAGACCAATTCATTCATGAACAACCATCATTACCCCCAAGCAAAAAGCAATCAAAACCATCGATATCACAACCACAACATCTACCTGATTTACCTCCATCATTAGCGCCAAACTTAAGCGTTATTTTCATAGGGTTTAATCCAGGTAAGCAATCACTGATCAGTCAACATCATTATGCCCATTTCACCAATCGATTCTGGAAGTTATTTAATGAGCTGAATCTTCTTATTCATTTAGCTCCTACCGTTGATGGTAAATATCTCCCGACAAAACCCGAACATGATTATGATTTGGTGAAATATGGTATTGGCTTTACCGATTTAGCCCTCCGATGTACTTGTCGAGCCGATGAATTGACTCTGGAAGAGAAATTGGCTAACGTATCCCGATTAATCGATGAAATCACCCACCTGAAGGTGAAAAAAGTGGTGTTTGTCGGTAAAGGTATATGGGAAGTGATGGTGAAATATGTCAGTGACAAGATATCTCAACCAACTAAACGATTAATCGAGGGATTTGAATGGGGGAAACAACTGGGGAAAGTATGTCAATATATCATTGATCATACTCATGAATTATCCATCTATGTATTCCCCAATACTCTGGGATTAGTCACCACGATGTCTCATCAACAAAAATTGACATTATGGATGAAACTAGTCGATGATATCATTAATGATAATAATCAATGATTTATTTACTATATACACATGCCATCATTTCCAAACTTTATAGAAATACTTGTCTAAATCGGCCAAGAATCGATCGGTGGCATCATCACCACCTTGATCACCATATTGACCAAAATTATCGACATAAGCCATATCAATGAAATAACGAATGGCTTGACATTGTTTAATCAGATAACAATCATCATAATACATCCGTTTAAGGGCATCAGTTTGTAAAGTGACACATTGACGAGCACGATCTACTTGTTCACGACAAGGGTCGGTTTCGAAAAACTTCCAATTTTTAAAGCATTGAGCCACTTGATCTTGGATCTCAGCACAGTTAATCAGACATACTGCTTGAGGGCGGTTTTTTCGCCGATATTCTTCCACTTCTTGGGTATATGAAGGGTTAGCATTAAGGACATCATTAACTCGTTGTTGTTTCGGGGTTCGTTCAAGGATCAGTTGATGATTAGGTTCAGGGTTAGATTTAGAGAAGAACTCTTGAACTTGGGGGTCCAAATCCCCAATGACATCCTCGGTTGGTTTATCCTTATTAAATGGCCACATGGATTGATGATGGGTAGGTGCGAAGACTCACTGTTGGGGTAGATCGGTGCCTCATTGATTATGCACTATATACACATTACATAATATCTAAAAAGCCATCATCATCACCTTCTTTACGTAACTCGATGATTTTACGTAATCTCTCCCGTTCCACTCGAGCCCGATATGACCGTTTCCGTTGATGATACCAATTGATCAAATTCTTCTTCATTGGATGAGTTAAACTCCATTTTTCAATCAAGGGAAGACATTGATTAATTTCAAATGATCTCGCCTTATGTTCCACCAATTGCATTACTGTCATCAGGTAAATATCACTGATATGACTACTAGCCAGTCTTAATTTCCCCTTGGTGGTTGCTTGGTTATTATACAGGTTGCCATCGATTTGACATTGATGATATTTTTCCTTTAACCATGATAAATATTCATACATTGGCTTGGGATCATTATCATGACGAATACGTTGACTTAAATGATAATAATAGGTTCGACCAATGGGGGATGACCATTTGAAATCGGCCCCCAGTTGATTGGTGACATATAATTGCCATATTTGGTCAAAAGTATCGAATCTCATCTTGTTGATGTTATCCACGTATTGTAAATAACCAACATAATCAAATTGAGCATCTTGTTGAGCTTCAGCAAGCGTTTGAGGTTGACATTTAGTGTTATGATCTCGGATATATTTCTTCAATGCCAATTCCGGTTTAAACCGAGTCAGAAGATGCACCCAATTAAATAACCGTTGCCAAAGGTTACGAGCGTATTTCAGCAGGATATCGATATCATAATGATCGCGGAAACAATTGATATATTTCATCGCTTCAAAAAATTGCTGGTTATAACTTAATGACTCGACGATGGCTTCCAACGTTGATAATTGAGGGTATTGGATCAGGGCCAGAGTCAATTGTGGTTGTTGCTTTGGGTGGAATTCAAAATTGGGAGTAATCCCCCATGTCGATTCAATCAATTTATAAATAGCATCGACTTGATGGTTATACCCTAACAGGTAAATGACGGTTGAAATGATTGGCAGGGGTAAAATTTTTGATTGATAAAAATTAAAAAAATCTCGTAACAGAGAATTATTTTCTTCTTGGTCCCGTTTAAAATGACTTAGGTATGGCACATCTTTTCTCCCTGGGTACAATTCCAGACCGGGTTGAGGCCATAACCTTGGATCCCCACCACAGCTTAATTGTAATTTTGCTTGCCAAAGAGGATAAGACATTGACGAATGGCCCAAATTGATTTCGAATTGAGTGAAAAGAAAATCACACAAATCTCTTTTATTCCAAGCCTTTTCGAGTAAAATAAGATTTTCATAATCTTTCACCAGCATCAGATAATTTTCTCCAATCAATCGCCGTTGTTTATCTCGATAAATAAAGTTTTCTCTGCCATCACCAAATAATAATTTCGAATAAATATTTCTGATGCCTGATTGTAAATGTTTTGCTTCTTCGAATTGAATAAACCGATCCGACCCCATCACAAGTTTATGTTTATCATCTTTGACTCGGGATGTCTTTGACAGTTCCGAAGTGAATCGATTTAATAATTGAATCGATCGTTCCACCATTAATCGGATGATTTGTCCGGTGGCATCTTGTCCCAATACCGACACCAAATTGCCGGGGTTTTTTAAAAAAAGTGATACCAATGATTCATAATCTTTTTCTTGATATACGAGGGCATAAATCTCTTGACGAGTGTGTTGATTCGTCAGCATCGAATTTAATGATTTCACCGTTGGTTTGTCTTGGTATTGACGGAGGTACCAATATGTCGATTTATGAGGGGTGCCCACCGAGGGGATATGGCGAGTTTGAGTAGATGATGATGATGTAGTCACCTGACGAGTCCATTGGTTTGACCCCCGTCGGAATGGGATATTTCGAAATTTCATCGCAGGATGAAAGATTTCTTCGCGCGTGAAAAGGATGATGTAGATGGTGGTGAATAATGGGGGAAGGTTAAAAAAAAAGAATCACGAAATAGAGATTTGTTTTTTTTTTTTAAAAAAAATAGAAAAATTTTTTTTATCACGATTAATCTCTAATTATGTTTTTTTCTTTGATCACATTATCCCCATATATCTAAAGCTTAACCTTGGCCATATCATTGACAAAATCCCCAGAAATATGAGTAGCATTGTACTTGGCAATATCTTGTAACCCATCAACCACCAGTTGACCATCAGCCATCTTTTGTAAATGATCCTTGGTACCCTTAATCGCCCATTGACGATTAGTATTGATATCACTACCCAAACCCTTACAATATTCCACCCCTTCTTCAAATGTCTTCACCACATGAGAAACAAACCCTAATTGAACCGCCTTATCTGAAGAAAACACTTCCCCAGTAAGGGCCAATTGATTCAATAACAGGTGATTACCACAAATGGTGGGCATCCGTTGTAACAGACCAATATCAGCACAAATACCAATCTTAATTTCCCGAATCGAAAGTCGAACATCTTCAGTACAAATTCTAATGGAAAAACAAGCAGCAATATCAATAGCTAACCCATAAGCAACCCCATTAAGTAAGCCAATGGTAGGAGTTCTAATCCGAGCAGGAGTACCAATACAATATTGGAAATCAAGAATATGATTATATAAATCCTTTTCTTGATGAATCTTCAGCTTCCCATTATTACCAAAGAGTCCCATGGCTTCTTTCAAGTTAAGACCAGAAGTAAACGCCTTAGGGAATGATGACAGCACAAAAATAACATTGGTATCTTCATCACCATCTAATTTAACCAAGATTTCATGGTAATCTTGCCAGTCTTGTTCAGCAAAGGCATTCAACGTCTTGGGGTTATTGAATTGAAGATGGATGAACCCAGGTTCGATCTCTTCCACCTTGTAATGTTGATATTTGGTAAACTCTTGAGGGTTAAATGGCATTTGTTTTGAATTGATTCTAAGGGGGGTGGGGGGTGAGGGATTGGTGATGATATATATAGTGATTTGTTGTTTCTGGGGAAGAGGGGGGGTTGGTGCAACGATCTTTCCCCGGGCTCATGACGTTACCGAGGTCGTGAGCATATGAAATATGTGGGGAACCCACGGATCCACCATAGAGGATATGACAATCACATAAAGTCATTATATTAAAAAGTCTAATTAGCTTAACGTCTTCTTATATCCTCATTATTATCCTCTTGATGAAGGATTTGTGATTGGAGGTTGACGATTGGGAAATTCATCGGCAGAGGGAATAATGATAATCCGCCATCTCCCAGAGGAGAGATATCTCCTCCGTAGATATTAACAAAATTAACTACACTTTGATGTTGAGGAGTCAGCATCATCATCACTGGGGCTTTTGAAGGGGGGAGATGTTGAGATCCTGGAGGTGGCATCCCCAGGAAACTATTACCCAGGGGAGAAGGTCGTTCAAATACTTTATCAAGAATGAACTTACCGTTTGGTGTCAGCAGGATTCCTGCCATTTCAAACAGGCTATGTTCTGTCGTTTGATTTGGATGAGCCAGCATCATTGATAATTCTTTGGACGAGTTCATAGTGATATCGGGTTTTGCCAATGTTGGTGGCAATCCTGGAGGTTGTTGTTGTTGTTGCTGCTGTTGTTGTTGCTGTTGTTGTTGTTGTTGTTGCTGTTGTTGCTGTGGTATAATTGGTGGTTGCCCAACCATTGGTACCATTGGATACCCATACTGGGGCAACATCCCTTGTTGTAAATGAATTGGAGGTACTGGTTGGTGAAACCCTTGCTGATGATGAGGAAGTGGAGGAGGAGGAGGAGGAGGTGCTGGAGGCGGATGGTGATGCTTTTCCGGCAGTCGTTTTTTCTTATCCCCTGGTTTTTTCGTCTTTTGATTCATCAAGGTATGAACATCAGTAAAAACAATTTGGAACTTTGTATTCGATGCTTTTGATGGTTTTTGTACCTTCTTCTTCTTTTTCTTCTCTTGGAAGGTTCCCATCATTGGTGGAAGTCGGTCATCACCCATTATTATCGATTCCTTTTGTGGGGTAGGCAGAGGGGGGTTTTCATTACAATCATCATCATCATCATTGTCATCACTATGAGGCTCTCTAACTGCACTCAGGACAATGAGGGTCAGTGGTGACAGGTCAGGGTTTCGATGGGGAGTTTCTCTCACTGGGGGTAAACCCCCAGGATTATTGGTGACATCTCGAAGTGGTTGTCGACTTGGAGTAGCCTTAGCCACGAGTAAAGATTTATGAGCTGGAGCCGGAGGGGTATCAAGTTGAGAAATACGTCTTTTTTTACCAAGACTTAATTTCAGGGGGGTGGCGGTAGCATCTAAATCCTTATTGGGCAGGTCGATGAAAAAATCACCAAATTGAAGGGTCTTATCAATAAAAGGGGTTATATTAGATAATTGATGATTCACCAGACTCAGCCCCACCAGTAACGGGATTTGGCAATTGGCATTTAAAAAAGGGGTAAGGTTTAACCCTTGGGAATAATCCACCATTCCTTGGTCTTTATGAGGGGTAAGACTAAACAGGAGGTCTTGGAAATATGTTTTGGATACGTAGGGGGTTAACCCAGTAGGCATTGGCGGCGGCGGTTTTGGTTTATTCGCCGTCGCCGCTGCCACCGGGGGTTTTGATTGTTTAGCATTGGCTGCTGATGCTGCCTTTGCCACCAGTGGCAGGTTCTGATAAATTAATGGGTCGATGAGGTTCCTCAGCGGCAGCGAGAGGAGCTGGTCCGACATATGATGGGGGTGGTAACGGTGAAAGGATTTGATGTTATTAGTCGCGAAGGTTTGTTTTGATTGAGGTGCGAAGAACGCGGCTTGCATATAGGGTTGACACACTAGCAAGCCAAGGGGTAAACAAAAACAAGAAAAATATTGATAATTAAACAGGGGTAATATTTGAGAGAAAAAAAAGGAAGAGTTACGAAAAGTTTAAAAAGTATGATTATTTTCTTTTTCATTTTTTTATTTATTTATTTATTTATTTTTAATTTTTCTTTTTATTTTTTTCTTTTCCTTTTATTTTTATCAATTAGGAGAGACGTCACGTGACCCATTTCACGTGCACAACAGCCAATCGAGCAATCTATCAATACCCGCTTTACTTGATAACAAAGGTCATCCTCACCAATGTTTACAAATTAACTCGATTGAGTAAAGATTGCTCAATGACGTCATTTTACCATCAATCGCCTACATTGTTGGAAACTACAATCGATTCTAATCACTTTTGATGACAGCAACCCGGGCATGTCTTTTACTCACATTATTATTACAAAACTAAGCAGCAACCTTGCCGTTTTCATCCTCCCATTCTTGTTCGGTAGTGTGCAAGTTTTCAGTTTCTTCAGCCAAATCATCGATATCGTATTCATCTTCATGAGCAGCCATCAGTAATGTCGGTCTCACCGCGGCCGAGTCAAAAGTCCACGAAGCCAAAGCATTTTCAGCGTCAATAATAATTTGCTTCGATGCATCATACCCATCATAAGCGGGTCTAGTTTCACCGGGAGTAACGGGGGTTTCATCCAACAATTCCAAAAGAGCCTTACCGTAACCAGCAATAAGAGCAATCTTTTCCGAATGTTCTCTCAACGAGTCAAATTGGTAGTTAAAGGCAACCTTCAACTTTTCTCTAGTAATGTTCGACAATTGCGCTTCAGCAACCAATGATTCAGCTTCAGCTCTCACCAATTCTTGTTCCAAAACGTTAATCTTGGGCGATTGAGGGTCCTTATACTTCAAGTAAGCAATTTGATCGGTAATCTTTTGCTTTCTGTCTCTCGAAGGTTGAACCGAACCTTCAATGTCCCGAATTGACTTCATGGTGATCCGGTACAAATCATATCTATCGATAAATTGATCTTCTAATTCCCCAGCTTCATAAATCAAAACCCCCAACTTATCAGTAATATCGGAAATGTCATCATCATTACCTTCCCCCCACAACGACAATTGCTTGGCAACTTCCTTTCTTTCGTTAGAAGTAATTTCCAACAGTCTCATAAGGTTCTTTTCCATCTTAATTAATTGAGCCAACTTTCTCAGCAATTCAGGTCCCATGGCCCCAGCGGTTTGCCGACGGAACGAATGGGAAATCGACCCCGAACCAAACCATCTATTCTTGGTGGAAGAAGGGGGAGGAGGGGGCGATTGCAATTGAGAAGCAGTGGGAGCTCTCAGCGATCTCAATGAATAAGTTCTATGCATTAGTTGTCGACTTGTTTTTTCGACCGCGAGGGGGACCCCGAGCCCTTTTATACTATTGCCTCAGAGAAACCCCCTCTCCTCAAAAATTTCACCATTTGCTGCGGCCACCGACAATGTAAGTACCAAATGAGGAAACAGGGCATAATAAACTAAATAGGCGACCCCAGTGGCGGGGAAGTGGCCACAATGAAATCAATGATTAATATCAACCCCCCCTTACCAATCGCCTTCAATTACCACGTCCATTGATCAATTACTCACGTCCACGCCCTCCCACCGTCGCTGTGGTCAACAACCTCGATAGCAACTATAAACGCGTGGCTGGCGCATTGTCGTTTGCTGTACGATATTTTCAGTCCGCTCGCACTTAATTACAAGCATATTGCTCCATCAATCAATCAATGATCGATTTTATCTTTTTTCTCATTGGTATCCACGAATATAATAAGCCCCTTGCCGACGTGGGGAATATTCCTTGTTATTGTGGTCGGTGTCATAATCAACTGGCGTTTGCTACGAGATCGATCAATTGCGTGACCCTCTTCTTCATCCCCGTGTTGCCATTCTATTGGGGGAAGAAGCTCAAGTGTAATATCTGTGGGGCTACTGGGCCTTTAGATGATCAGACGATTGAATTAATGAAGAAGGGCCAGCCG
The DNA here is from genome assembly GCA_030569815.1 of Diutina ranongensis (nom. inval.). Taxonomy (NCBI): domain Eukaryota; kingdom Fungi; phylum Ascomycota; class Pichiomycetes; order Serinales; family Debaryomycetaceae; genus Diutina; species Diutina ranongensis (nom. inval.). The sequence goes on from JAJMLP010000001.1 coordinate 499,232, forward strand.
GTGGCCATCCAGGGATGACGATATGATGATGATGATGATGATGAATGAGTAAACAATTAAGTATGATAATGCCCCGACGTTTATTTATGAAAAAAAAAAAAAAAAAACTTTTCAAGTTTACGGCTGATTCGGACGCGCCATTGCCAAATAACCCGGGGAAGCCAAGATTAGTCGGTGGGGGCCGCCTTGGGCGGTGATCACCACTGTTAGGTTTAAAAGTGCCATTCGATGCCGACACCTGCACTGACCATGTGACGTTAAGAACAATCACGTGGTCTAATCAGCCAAATGTGTCTCTGAAATCATCCCCCACCAGCCATTTTTGGAACACGCCCACGTCCTGCATGTTTTTTCATTTAACCGACGTCGATTGTCGCAAAACCATAGTGCGCCAACCCGGTGCGGATACGGTGCGCAAACACGGTGCGTCGAATCAGGGACGAGGTCGGTGCAGGTGACATTGGGGTTTAGGTGATGGAAACAGTGTTAGAGTGATGACGAATGGAAACGGTTATTTATTTATTCGTAATTTCTTTCTTTTTTTTTTTTGATATCTAACACAAAATCTTTTCGTTTATTAATAATCCGCCGCATGCACCCCATGAGAACGAGATAGCGACGAAAACAGAGATAACCACCACCAATGAAAAACTATGGCTATCTCAATATGCCTCGAGATTATCGTGTGGCCATCGGAATTCATTCTGCGAAAATTCAAGGTACCACAAAAACAAAACGAAAAGAATATTTTTTTTGTTGTTGTTATTATTTTAAAACTCAAAATTTATAACCGATGCACCAAAAAAAAAAAAAAAGAAAAACTGTTTCCCTCTAACTGCCACACCTCCACAACCGATCACTAATTTCAGTACAGAAATTATGAAAATAATCGCTCACAACCTAGGGAATTATTTCGCACCTTGGTTGGTACCCCCGGAAGTTTAATTACGGTTTACAAGCTTATGGTTTCGGTTTTCGAAATCTTGGATTTTGTGTTTGTACAAAATTTAGCACGGGAATGGAATTTTTTCGTGGTAAATTTAGGAAACTGTTCCGTACGCTCTTACTGGCATTTGAATGAGAAATACCCTTTGCGCCAATGACGAGGACTGCAGGCAAATGGGTTAATGATTTTGGCCCATTACCACTTAAATCGATGAATCTAAGGTTTAGAAGAGGTTACCAGCTTCTAATATACCAAGGTCTTTGAGTGGACAGTTCCACTTTCGTCCAAGCTCCAATCTTACCACTATAATCAGTGTACGAAACAGAAGCGAGGAACTCATGCCGAGATAACACTTCTTTTATCTTGTAGTGATGCCTTTGAAGAGCTACACTGTAATATCCGGTCAGAGATGATCACGATAGTCTAGATTTCCTGAAACTTATTGATCTGAACCCAACATTTGTCCTTGAGTTCCGACCCGAATTTTAAAATATCCGAGGGCGACGTTTTCCCTAATTAATGCAAATGGAATTTCGGTTAAAACACATGTTCAAAAACGTCAGTAGTTAAATTTCAAGTGAGTCCCCGGGTGCCCTCCCCCGACTATATGCACACCGAACCCCTCCCCCGCCAACGGTTGGATGTACTAAAGGGCGAAATCGGAGAAAAAAAAAAAAAATAGTAATATGATAAGACCAATCTCCGATGCCATCAATATTCCATAGTTATACCAGACTCGTACAAAAGTATCCATTCAGAGTAAATGCAGTGACCCTGGGTCTTCTCTTTGGATTAGGGGATTTCTTTTCCCAAAAATTATTCCCGGATTCCCCTACTCAAATCACCACATCCACCACCACCACCAATATCGACCTCGGAGATGAAGATCAACACCCGGCGTTTAGAATGTTAAAAGTGGCCCGATGGAATGATGGAGATTATAACTATCCGCGGACCCTCCGAGCCGTTCTTTATGGTTCATTAGTGTTCTCGGGGATTGCAACCTTTTGGCAAACCAAAATATTACCACGGGTTCATATCCCGCTACTGAAAGCTAAAAGAGCATCCATCCCTCATAAACGATTACACGTGTATGATTCCATCATTAGATTGGCGGTGGATCAGTTGACGATGCCGGGGTTAGTGTTCATCCCATTATATAACTTGTGTATGGTGACGATGGCAGGGTATGACCATCCATTTGATGTCACCGTGGAGAAACTCGAACGTAATTGGTTTAACGTATTAAAAGCGTCATGGATCGTTTGGGGAGGGTTCCAATTTTGTCTGTTGATGTGGATCCCGGTATATCTTCGGGTATTGGCGGGGAACTTATGGCAAGTAGGATGGCTGTCATTCTTATCCTTTTGTCATAACTCAAGAGGCCATGGTCGGGGCAGTGGTAAGTTGATTGAAGAATTGGTGGATATCCAAGATGATGAGGTCAAGATGATTTATGAGTAAATATTATTTATTAGGTAACCGATACCCATTTGATATCTTGTAGATTGACGTCAGTGGTTGCTGGTACTCGTTTGTAGCACTGGTGATGGTGTCATCATATCACTTCGCTTCAAGTTGTTAGGTTGCGCATCGCTTGATGTTGACACTAATTAAACGATACCCCATCATTGCCAATGTCATTCAAACGGGGACTTTATTTGCTACTGGGGATATCCTTGCTCAATATATAACCCTGGACTCCCATTATGACCTACCACGAACCATCAGAGCATTCAGTTATGGTAGTATCATCTTTGCTCCATTAGGACATCATTGGTACTCATTATTGACGAAAATCACCCCATCATCATCTAAATTGATAAACACCGGTTATAGGGTGGCTTTAGATCAATTAATATTTGCTCCGTTCATCGCTATCCCTACCTATTACTCAGTAATGACGATATTTGAAAATAACCGACCATTCGCCGTCACAATCCCCGATCAACTTAAATCTAATTGGTGGCCGACTTTAATCAATAATTGGAAAGTATGGCCATTGTTTCAATCGGTTAATTTTTTCTTTGTTCCTCCATCATTAAGATTATTAGCGGTTAATGCTGTACTGGTGGTTTGGAATGGCTATCTCCTGTGGACGTTGAATAACAAGGGGAAATAAACTATATAGATTAATATTACCTTTTAATTAGGTTAGTCTAATACCATTTGTTTACCCATAAATGGGGGGTCATCACTGATTATCTCTCAAAGGCCTAAGGCCACCGTCGCTCGATCGTCGTCAGTCGCGCGGTCGTGGCTGGGCTAGCGTTTTCGCACGTCGACGATAATAACAACTACTATACCAACCGGTCTCGTCACCGCCACAACCATTACCACCGGGATTCACGTGTTTCTCCATAGATCCCCAGTTAAATCCATTGGTAATTGACGCCCCGTGCTTGTCGTATTGACTAACCACCGTCAAAAATGATGAAAGGGTTCAAAAATCGACTTACCCGCAACAAATCTCAAGGGGGTAAGAAAGATAAAAAGGATAAGGAGGGGAAGGATGCCAAGGATAAAAAGTCCCAGTCATCACTGTCAGCATCTTCTATTTCCACTAAGGATGGCCCCACCTCCAAGGGATTACTGTCGCTGGGATCGCTGGTAAAGCTGAACCTGCCGTCCCCACTGGGGAAACTGACAACACCATCGCAGGATTCTTCTCCTAAGATTGTTATCGATGACCCCCCTTCCTACGTTACTCCTACTCCACAAATGGTCAATATTCTGACGACACCAGTGACGCCAACGCCAACATCCCCCATTGCTCTGGCGCTGCCGTCGCTGCCATTCGACCTGAATAAACCTCACCAATCTCTTCACCTGTTACTGCTGGGTCTGCATCCTTTCCCTTTAAACCCAAACATCTCGTCGCCAAATAAGGAACTGTTCGATATCGACCTCATTGTCACCCCAAAACGCCACCTGAGCTCAAGATTCGAACCAACCCTGCTGGAAAAATACCAGGAAATTGTAAAATTGCCAAACTTTGACGAGGTATTACCAGGAGAACAAATCCCGTTGTTCATCCAGAAAATCGAACAGTGTAATATCATGTTTGACTTTTCTGACCCGACATTCGACCTTAGAGGAAAAGAAATCAAGAGAATCACTTTACAAGAACTTATCCATTTCATCTCCAATAATCGGTTCACATATACCGAAGAAATGTATAAGCTGGTGGTGAACATGTTCAAGACAAACTTATTCCGTCCTATCCCCCCTCCAGTAAACCCGGTGGGGGAATTATTCGACCCCGATGAAGATGAACCGGTGCTGGAATTGGCATGGCCCCATATGCAAACAATTTATGAGTTCTTCCTCCGCTTCATCGAACTGCCTGATTTCCAACATCAAGTGGCAAAACAATATATCGATCATGATTTCATCCTTAAAATCCTCGAATTATTTGATCTGGAGGACCCTAGGGAACGTGATTGTCTTAAAACTACCCTACACCGGATTTATGGTAAGTTCTTAAGCCTCAGAAGCTTTATCCGGAAACTGATTAATAACGTTTTCCTCCAATTTGTTTACGAAACCGAACGGTTCAATGGGATCGGTGAATTATTGGAGATTTTGGGGCTGATCATCAATGGGTTTGCGTTGCCATTAAAGGAAGAACATAAGATTTTCTTGGTCCGGGTATTATTACCATTACATAAGGTGAAGCTGGTTCTGTTATATCACCCTCAATTGGCTTACTGTATCGTACAATTTTTGGAGAAGGACCCCCTGTTAACTGAAGATGTCATAATGGGGTTATTACGGTACTGGCCTAAGGTTAATTCCCCTAAGGAGGTGATGTTTTTGAATGAAATTGAAGATTCATTCGAAGTGATGGAACCTAGTGAATTTTTAAAGATTCAAATCCCGTTATTTGCTCAGTTGAGTAAGTGCATTTCCCTGCCTCATTTCCAAGTACTGGAACGGGTTCTTTGTTATTGGTCAAATGAATACTTTTTGACACTTATCACTGAAAACGCCGAGGTTGTTTTACCGATCATTTTTGCCCTGTTGTATGAATTAACTAATCTGACCCAACCGGGGATTGAGAATGGTGTCATGACTCAGAAATTGGCCAATCACCCGCTGGCTACGGTGGATGCCAATGGTAATCTTGTCGATGCCGGATTAGTATTATCAGAACAAGGACCGGGGATAATCCCCAGTGCTAATGACCCATCTCATCCTCATTATGAATTATTAACCGTTCATGCCCTGGTTCGTAAAGGAGATGGAGAAAATCAACCCGATATTCCTCAAGGAGAAATGACTGATGATGAATACTTTGATTCCTTCTCGCTGATGAATGCTCATGGCGGCGATTATAACGATGAAAACAACGTGTTACAACATAACCTGGCGACGCTGAATTGGAATCGACTGATTCATTCATTGGCATATGGGGCATTGAAGGTATTTATGGATCATAACCCCATTCTTTATGACCATTGTACCATGTTGTATCATCAACTGTTGGAAGAACAGAAACAACGGGAAATTGCTCGTAAAGAAGGATGGAGAAGAATAGAGGAATACGTGGCCAAGATTAAGCAGGAACAAATGGAGCAGATGCAAGTATAGGTGAATATAAACGAGTATGTCCCTTTGGTTGATGTGCGGGGAATTGACCCCAGAAGCGAGGTTCATTTGAAACTAAGCTCGGGATATTGTATTTTTTTGGTTTGGGGCACATGCCATGCCCCATTTGGTCAGCAACATCCCGCGCTCACAACCAGGAAAAATCCAAGTATAAAGACCTCTTAACAACCCAATATCTCTGGCAATTATTTTCATCAATGGCTCAACTCGACCATATCGTGCTCCACTGGGTGCCAATGACTCGGTCCGATCGTGTTATTCACCTCATGAATGAATTGGACCTCCCATATCAAACGGTACAACATCGGGGCAAGTTCCCTCCACCATCATTATTTGAAGTCCACCCCACGGGGAGATTACCCATAATTGAAGTCTATTACAAGGGAGAAGATAAACCGGTGGTATTGGCCGAAAGTGGCCATATCTTCTCCTATATTCTTCGGAATTTCGACCCAGAAAACAAATTGCTGGGGAAAACCCCCGAACAACAACACCAAGTGGATTATTGGATCCACTTTGCTGAAGGATCATTGATTCCTTGGATCGTCCCTTCATTATTGAAGATCTTACATGGGGCTAGTGATGAACAAGATACCATCAATGACAATTACAATAAGCCTGCTGCCAATCGGTTGGTGAAATATATTGATGATTGTCTCAAACAACAAAAGGATAAGGGATCGGATTATTTGGTCGGGGATTCGTTGACCGCCGCCGATATCATGGTGGCATTCCCAACGTCGATGTTTTTCAAGTTAAGAATCGGCCTGAGCAAGGATTACCCTTATGCTAGTGAATGGGCTAAGCGGCTTAGTCCTAAGGTTGAAAACAAGGGGGACATAACCAGTTATCAATCGAAGTTATGATTAGTTAGTTGAATAAATGATGTCCTGATTAGGACGCGTTCAGGTCACGTGAGCGAACCATCCGCCGCGTCTTCCCCACACACACACTAAGTTAAACCCATCATCACCTGCATCATGTCAATTATGTGGTCAACGTTATATATATCCCCCAATGAAATATCATTAGCAAGAGTTTTACGATGTGGACAAACATTTAGATGGTCGAATATCCATGGCGTATGGTCGTTTGCCCTCGATGACCGCATCGTCCTTCTAAAACAAGATCAGAAGGCGATCTATTATTCCCAAGTGATGAAAAATAATGATAAAGGTGATGATACAACCACTTTGGCATTTATAAACGATTATTTCAACCTTGATACCCGTCTAGATCAACTTTATCGTCAATGGCACCACCAACACCAAAAGTTCAATGCCAAATCATCTCCATTCCATCAGTTCCCCGGTATCCGTATCCTTCGACAAGATCCATGGGAAACAACCATTCTGTTCATTTGTCTGTCCAATAATAACGTCAAACGGATCTCAAAAATGTGTCATGGTCTCTGTACCAATTTTGGCGACTATATCGGCGAATATCAAGGGCATAAATACCATAGCTTCCCTCTACCTCATCAATTAGCGGGAGATGACGTCGAAAAGAAGTTAAGAGAACTTGGGTTTGGGTATAGGGCCAAATATATCAACCAAACTGCCAAATTATTCATGCTGGAGTTAACAATCGATGAATTAAACCTGATGAGAGATGAGGAATATCAAAAGGCTCATGAGTTTCTTCTTCAATTAACCGGGGTCGGTCCTAAAGTCGCTGATTGTATTTGTTTGATGGCTTTGGATAAACACCATGTCGTCCCCGTGGATACCCATGTCTATCAAATCGCCATTCGGGATTATAAATTCAAGGGGAAACGGGATTTAAAGACATTACCAAAACAAACCTATGCTGCCATTAGACAACACTTTATTGACATTTTTGGTGATTATGCTGGTTGGGCACAATCAGTGTTATTTGCTAGTGATTTGGCCGATTTAAACAATGGGATTAATGTCAAGGAAGAAGGGGATAGCCTTAATCCCCATCCATCTACTGATATTAACGTTACAATGGCTCCAAAGGTTAATGTCGACGTAAAGGTGGAAGCATCATAATTTCCTAGGATATTGTGCTAACAAAAGTTATAGCAAATGCTGACTAATACCCACCCAGACTATTTATAGTGTATAGATCTCAACTTGGATAATTAACTCAGGATATCCCCTTACATCGCCGGAGCCTGTTTTCGTGGTTCTGGAGAGTTTTTAATATCCTGCATCGAATGCATCGAGCGACCTCATCGCACACATCAATACCCATCTAGCATTATCTACCTAATATACCATACCAATATGGATACGATCTACGTGGATACTAATAAGGCCCACGCAGCCCTCCTGAGGTATAACCATCAATTTAAATCGCATGTACCCATCCCTGAAGGTACTGGCGATATTCCATCGTTGGTTAATGCCATGATTAAGTCTCCGATGGCCATCTACTATAGTTATCCTAGCGTGGCCCTCAACATTGTCGCCGCCATCATCGATACTAATCATGGTAATGCATTATCTATATTGGCTGAGCTTATTGCTATCGCTCCCGAACTGGCATCTTTGACCGAATATTACTTGATTCATCACCCCCCGTCATCGGCTGATCTTGATACCTTGGTGGCGTTATACCGGTTAATGGCAGCCGACTCCACTCGATTTTCAAGATTCATTGATAATGATATGATTGGAAACTTATTGGCCTCCGATGATGCCTCCCCCCAATGTAAATATCTCGCCATCTTGGTGCTTGCCCGGTATTTGGCGATGGGAGAAGCCCAAACTCAAGAAATGCTCAACAAATATATTAATGGTGATGTCAATGGCCAGTTTGGTGGTCAGGATGTCATAATAAACTACAAATTCATCGCCTTGGTCGAAGCGAAACGTATCGCTAGTTATGATGATCTCCCGAGGTTAGATGTCATTGAAACCAAAGGTGATGTTATCATTACCCCAGAACAGTTATCTCCATTGGTTACTTCGGTGTGTGGGGTGCTTGTTCCTCATGTGGGATCGTCATGTGGTGATATCACCAATGATGATGAACATGAAGCATTCGTCACCACCCCTGGCGCGGTCCATGGCCTCCAAACGTTGGCAAAACAAATACAGCATAACCGTCCCGTATTAATCCATGGACCCGCCGGTCTGGGGAAGACGTTCATGGTGCACCAATTGGCCCGGTATATGGGATACACTAATGATATCGTCAAGATTCATTTGGGGGAACAAACCGATTCAAAGTTATTATTGGGTACTTATACCAGTGGGGAAAAGCCCGGTACTTTTGAATGGAGAGCAGGGGTGCTTACTACTGCCGTGATTGAAGGAAAATGGGTGGTGATTGAAGATATCGATAAAGCTCCAACCGAAGTGTTACTGGTATTATTGACATTATTGGAAAAGCGGGAATTAACCATTGCCCTGCGAGGAGATACCATTAGAGCCGCCAATGGGTTTCAATTGCTTGCTACCATTCGGACTGATCAAGGTCAAGATATGCCCGATCTCATTGGGTTACGCCGATGGACATTGGTGGGACTTGAAGTACCATTACCCCATGAACTTATTGATATCCTTGTACAACTGTTTACTCGATTGCTGAGACCTTTAGTGTCTAAATTCATTCGATGCTTCGAACAAGTGGCGGCCATCTATGCTAAGCCGCTGTTTGTGCTGCTTAATAATGGGCTGCTGCCTAGGGTGGTACTGTTTAGAGATGCTGTGAAGTTAGCTAAGCGGTGTAACCATCTTTTGGATCGGCGTCAACTTTCCGCCGATAAGCCATTGCCTCTGGAAGTATATGATGATTTCTTTGCTGAAGCGGTTGATTGTTTGGCGCTGGCAGTATGTGATCCTCGGGCATTATCTCCTGTAGTTGCTGCTATTGGAGAATGTCTTGAAGTCCCCCAATCACGGATTGAGTTGTTCCTTACCAAGCACGTCCCTCGTCTTTATCAAAATGATGACGTCTTGACTATCGGAAGATCAACATTAACAAAAGCTCCCCAATACAAGAGACAAGCTCCTCAAACATTTGCTACTACTAATCATGCATTAAGACTTATGGAACAAATTGGTGTTGCCGTGGAAATGGTGGAACCAGTATTGTTGGTTGGGGAAACTGGTACCGGTAAGACCACCGTTGTCCAACAAATGGCTCAGTTGTGCAACAAAAAGATCACTGTGATCAACGTTTCTCAACAAACTGAAGTATCTGACTTATTGGGGGGGTTTAAACCAGTTAATACCGCCCTGGTGGCCGTTCCTTTGAGACAAACTTTTGATGAATTGTTCAAGGCTACCTTTTCTGAACAAAAGGCAAGTAATCAAAAGTTTATCACCGTGCTTAATAAGCAATTAAGGGCAAGTAAATGGAAGAATGTTATTCGGTTGTGGCATGAAGCAGTCAAGATGGCAAAACAAGTTTTAACTCCTGAAGATGACGAAGAAGAACAAAAGAAAAAGAAGAGAAAGTTGGATGCTGATCAAAGGTCACAATTGGCCCAAGAATGGAGTCAATTTGATACCCAAGTGACCACGTTTGAACTCCAAGCGTTACTGTTGGATTCTCTGTTTGTGTTCTCATTCGTCGAAGGTCTGTTGGTGAAGGCAGTAAGACAAGGGGAATGGTTATTACTTGATGAATTGAATCTTGCTCTGCCTGATACCTTGGAAGCCATTGCTGATTTATTACTGGCGCTGATTAACCAAAGACAAGTGATGCTCACCGAAAAGGGGGATATTGAACTGGTAAAGGCTCATCCTGAGTTCAGATTATTCGGGTGTATGAATCCCAGTACTGATGTTGGTAAGCGGGATTTACCTCTGCTGATTCGTCTGAGATTCCTGGAAATCTATGTCCACCTGCCTGATGGTGATATCACCGATCTTTGTCAAATTATTGAAAAGTATATTGGAAGATATGCTGTTGGTGATGATTGGGTAATTAATGATGTCGCCCAATTATACCTTAAAGCTAAGGATCTTGTTCTGACTAACCAGTTGGTTGATGGTGCTGGTCAAGCTCCTCATTTCTCCATCCGGACGTTAACCCGGACATTGATTTATGTTGGTGATATCGTCTCGATGTATGGGTTAAGAAGATCGTTGTTTGAAGGGTTCCTGATGCTGTTCTTGACATTATTGGACTTGAAGCTGGAAGAAGTATTGGAAAAGGAAATCTTTAATTTCACCGTGGGCAAATTATCCAATCCTAAGCTGGTGATTAACCAAGTACCAAGAACTCCTCAAGATGGCTACCAATATGTCCAATTTAAGCATTACTTAATGAGACAAGGTCCTAACCCTCCTCAACCTCAACCTCATTATATTATTACCCCTTATGTTGAACATAACCTTCTTAATCTTGTTAGAGCAACCTCGGGGAGAAGATTCCCAGTTTTGGTCCAAGGTCCCACTTCTGCTGGTAAGACATCGATGATTCAATATTTGGCCTCGATCACCGGTCATAAGTTTGTTCGGATCAATAACCATGAACATACTGATCTTCAAGAATACTTGGGGACTTATGTAAGTGATGCTCTGGGTAAATTAACCTTCCAAGAAGGGGTATTGGTTGAAGCATTACGTAAAGGGTATTGGATTGTCCTTGATGAATTGAATTTGGCCCCTACCGATGTTTTGGAAGCCCTTAACCGGTTATTGGATGATAATAGGGAATTGTTTATCCCAGAAACCCAAGAAGTCATTCGTCCTCACCCTGATTTCATGTTATTTGCTACTCAAAATCCTCCCGGGTTATATGGTGGCCGGAAACAATTGTCGAGAGCTTTCCGCAATAGATTCTTGGAATTGCATTATGATGATATCCCCCAAAATGAATTAGAAACCATTCTTGTTCAACGGTGTGAGATTGCCCCGCTGTATGGGAAGAAGATCGTCGAAGTTTACCGTCAATTATCAGTACAACGGCAACTGACGAGAGTGTTTGAACAGAAGAACTCATTTGCTACATTACGGGACTTGTTCCGGTGGGCTCTTCGTGAAGCGGTTGGCTATGAACAATTGGCAGCCAATGGGTATATGTTATTGGCAGAACGGGTCCGGAATCCTGAAGAAAAAGCTGTGGTCAAACAAGTGTTGGAGAAAGTGATGAAAGTCAAGTTGGATATCGACGAATATTACTCTCTGCTTGAGAATCCTCAAGTTTTGGCGGATACGCTGGTGGTTTGGACAAAGGCAATGAGAAGATTGGCGGTATTAGTGGAGACTTCAATCAAGTATAATGAACCATTATTATTGGTGGGGGAAACTGGTTGTGGTAAGACCACCGTTTGTCAAGTGATTGCTAAGGTATTGGGTAAGGAATTGGTGACAGTTAATGCCCATCAAAATACCGAAACTGGGGATATTTTAGGGGCTCAACGGCCGGTTCGGAGTCGTCAAGAAACTAAGGCTAGATTGGCTCAACGGTTGATTACTGCTTTATCTCAAGCTGGGGCTGCTACTAGTGATGATGTCGATGCCATGCTCATTACTTATGATAATTTGAAGCTTGAAAATGCCGACATTGATGAAGATAGACGGTTATACCAAACTATTTTCGAATGGAATGATGGTCCTCTTGTTCAAACGCTCAAACTGGGGGATTTCTTCCTCTTTGATGAAATCTCTTTAGCGGATGATTCGGTATTGGAACGGCTCAATTCGGTATTGGAACCGGAAAGAACGTTGTTATTGGCAGAAAAGGGGGGGAATGAAGCCGATTCAAAGGTTGTTGCCGCTGCTGGGTTTGAATTCCTCGCCACGATGAACCCTGGGGGGGATTATGGTAAAAAGGAATTGTCTCCTGCTTTACGGAACCGGTTCACCGAATTATGGGTACCACTGATGGAACTGTTTGAAGATGTCGCTCAAATCGTCGCTGCTAAACTTGGTGATGATGTTACCCTGGCTAGAGTTAGGGCTATTGTGGACTTTTCTCAATGGTATGGTCTTACTTATGGTCATGGTAATGCCCAACTGGGGATCATTTCTTTGCGGGATATTTTGGCATGGGTTCTGTTTATTCAAGCCAATTCTGAATTGGAAGATGGTGCTGCTCTTGCCCATGGGGCTGCTATGGTGTTTATTGATGCTTTGGGTACTAATAATACCGCCTTCCTTGCTGAACTGGGACTTGATGAAGAAAAGCACCGGTGTATCGTTGAATTACTGAAGATCTGGGGTAATGATTTGACTAAACACTATTCATCTGATGTTGAAGTAGTGGTGGATACTCAAAAGGTGAAGGCTGGCGAATTCTCCATTCCAGTGGTACCAGGGGAAGCATCAAAGGACCTGTTTAACTTACATGCTCCTACTACTGCTAAGAATGCCATGAGAGTGGTTAGAGCAATGCTGTTATCCAAACCTATCCTTTTGGAAGGGTCTCCTGGGGTTGGTAAGACTTCATTGATCACCGCTCTTGCCAAAGCAACTGGTAATCCTCTTTGCAGAATCAATTTGTCGGAACAAACTGATTTGGTGGATTTATTCGGGCTGGATGCTCCTGGGGAACGGACTGGAGAATTTGAATGGCGGGATGCTCCTTTCTTAAGAGCTATGCAACGAGGGGAATGGGTATTACTTGATGAAATGAATTTGGCGTCTCAACTGGTGTTGGAAGGTCTTAATGCTTGTTTAGATCATCGGGGTCAAACCTATATTCCTGAATTGGATAAGACGTTTGATTGCCATCCTAAATTCAGAGTATTTGCTGCCCAAAATCCCCAATATCAAGGGGGTGGTCGTAAAGGTCTTCCCAAGTCATTTGTTAACCGGTTCCTGGTGGTATATGTCGATACTTTGCTGCAACTGGATTTGGAACTCATCTCTTGTCATTTGTACCCTCTGGTTGATAAGGAAACGGTATCTAAGATGATTGGGTTTGTTTCCCTGCTTGAAAAGCATATGGAAAACTGTGCTGGTGGTCCTTGGGAATTCAACTTACGGGATACGTTACGGTGGTTGGAACTTTACTCTCAGCATGCTCTGATTAGTGAAGACTTGACTCCCGCCGACTTTTTTGGTACTATCTTTGGACAACGGTTCCGGAATCAAGCCGATAGGGACCATGCTAAATTGTTGTTTAATGAAACCGTTGGTGATGTCCCCATTCGGGATAACTACTATGGTATTCTGCCTCTGATGGTCGAAGCTGGTGGGACCATGATTAACCGTCGGGATAATTGGGTTGCCACTAAACTGGTTCCTCTTCAATGTAACTTTGCTACCATCGAACTGGTATTCCGGGCCATTAATTATAATCTTCCTGTGATTTTGACGGGGCCACTGGGTGCCGGGAAGACGGAATTGGTTCGGTTTATCGGGGGGGTTGTTGGTGTTCCCATTGTTGAATTCTCCATGAATGCCGATGTCGATTCCATGGACATTTTGGGTGGTTATGAACAAGTTGATATCAACAGAAAGGCCGCCAGAGTCAGAGAAGCGGTGGTAAAGGAAGTTAAACAATTTATTTGTGATCAATTGCGCCAGGGATTAACTGACAACAAGTCATTATCTTTAATTAGTGCTCTTGAAGCTAAACCACTGGTGGATGAATTGATGATGCTTTTGGCTAATTATTTACCTCATCATAATACCATTTCGTTATCTGAAGCTTATGGCCAGGTGAAGGCATTATCCCAAATCACCACCACCAATGCCAAGTTTGAATGGTTCGATGGGATGTTGGTTGAAGCGGTTGAGCAAGGTCATTGGTTAGTGCTTGATAATGCTAACTTATGTAATCCTTCGGTATTGGACCGGCTTAATTCATTATTGGAAACTGGGGGGCTGTTGGTGATTAATGAATGTGCTCATGAAAATGGTGAACCTCGGATTATCCATCCTCATCCTAACTTCCGTCTTTTCTTAACTGTGGACCCTAGATATGGTGAATTGTCTAGAGCAATGAGAAATCGGGGGGTTGAATTGTTCATTGATCAGTTGGATACTCGGATGACTTCATTTGATCGTTCCATGTTGGGATCTCCCATAAATGGTGATACCATGCCCACATTACGTTATTTGGATTGTCTGGACTCGAAGATTAGACCATTTGCTATCGTTGATACTGCTCCTTCATTGGCAGCAATGCCATTCTCATCATTAAGAGACTTGGAGCAATGGTACCAACTGATTCGGTCATTATCAATGTTTGATGGTGAAACCGCCGAAAAAGTGGTTGCCCAATCTACTAAATTAACCAATGATGGTATCATTGATCGGTTATTCGATATTGCTGCTGGAGCATGGTCTCGGATTGTTGAAGGAGGTGATGAAGATGCCGCTAATGCTATGGCTTTGGTTCAACTGATCCATCCATTGATTAATAACCATGTTTTTTATTCTATTGATCAAGTTGGTGGCAAGTTGATTGATCTGGCGGAACCAACGGTTTTGTTCTCCGTAGCACAAAACCTTCTTAATGGTGAAGCTACCTTGGATTCGATTAATCAAAGGGCATTAACCGTCAAGATTCATGACTTATCATATATTGAAGCTAGTGCTGCATTTGACCTTGGTCGGGATTTGAAGAAACCTCCTCTGGTTCCTATTTGGTCATTGGTTAAGCTGGTATATGCTGGGATGGTTACTTACTACCAAAAGTTGGTATCATCGAAACATCCTTTGTTTGATTGTCAAGGATTACAAGGGTTGCTCGAGTTACAAACAATGTGGTCCAATCTTGTTACTACTGCTGCTACTACCAACGTTGCTAAATTTGCTGTTTACCATGAATTGATGACAGAATGGGCAAAGGCTCACCCTGAAGCTGATGAAGTTAGCCATGCTCTTTCTCATAATGTCATTGGATCTGGATCTGGTCAACGGGGGTCGCTGATGACTTTGATTTGGGAACATTTCCGACAATCAAATTACCCTCAACTGGAAAAGGGTTGGCAATACACCAAGGAACTCATGGATATCTGTGCTGAATTTGATGTCGTTGCCAGTCAACAATTTGCCGACCTGGCTGATGCTGTATCTGGATTGGTTTCCATGTTGACTCAATTATATTTGGCGATTATCGCCGATGATGATGTGGTGCCGGAAATGATGTCTCATGTTCGGGATGGGATCAATATGCTTAACAAGGTGTCACTGAAGTTTGTTATTAAGCGGGAACCCTCTCTCCAAGCATTATTTGCCATTATTTCCCGGTTTAGAACTGCTTTTGGCGGTAGTTGTGAATCTAGACTTGATTTCTTCAGTGGGAGACCTATTGGTGATATTGTCATGGGTAAGGATGCTTTCTGGTCTCAATTATTTACTACTAAGCTGATGGAACCCATTAGACAATTATTTGATAATACCGTCATCGTTGATACCGTTGATGGTGCCTTGGGGTATCTCCTGACTCCTGGTTATTTGATGGAACAAAAGAGAGCTGATACCTTGGAAATTGGTCGTCAATTGACATCCAATTCTGATGCCATTCTTGCTAATTTGGTTGACGTATTGGGGGAGAAGTTACGTCAAGCTACGTTGGCAGTTATTCGGGTATTTGCATCCACCGTTGAAGACCAACAAGCTTATCTCGAAAAGATTGATTTAGGGTCCACTACCGGTGATTTCTCGGTGTTGTTTGAAGCTATTGCTATGTCGCTGAACCCATTCTTTAAGAACGTTGTCCATACCTACTTGGCACCAGCATTATTGGCGGGGAAAAATTGGTATACCTTGGGTAAAAGTTTTGTTATGTTTGGTGCTGGTTTACTTCAATTGTTTGTTCCACAAACCCCTTATGATCCTGCCATTCGGGAATATGTGGTTTGGGATAAATTGCTGGGTTATCAAGCTCAAATCAATGAAATCATTGGTGAATGGCATAGAGTGGCTGTTACCATCTCTGGGGACAAACCTACTCATCTTCAATCAATGTTGGAATCATTGGTTAAACCTACCACCTCTTCAGCTCGTCCAAGAGTTTATAGAGATCCTAAGGTTGCTGTTGATCAATTGATCGATGAATGGAATGCTTTTATGGAGTCCCTGGTGGATGTTGGTCCTATCGATCAATTGATGTCTCTGATTGAACAAGAAGATGTTAATTTGGGGGCCAAGGTGGAAATGTTCCAAAATAACTCCTTCCAATTCTTAGCTCGGGTTGCTAATGGTCAATCCCACTTACAATTTTCTGATTTGAACCAATTGTTGTATAACTATGTTGCTTCGATCAAATTTGGGTTTGAACTTCTCAAATTGCTGAGACTGAAGCCTGTGACTGATTTGGCAAATGATTTTTCCATCGATGTCATTGGTATTACCCTGAATCCTCCTTTATCTAAGGATATTAATGCTGTGGTGAAAAAGTTAGGTGCTGACCTGGTTATTGCTGATAAGTTGCTTGTATTTACTGCCCTGATGGCTTTGGCTAATGGTAATACCGAAGCGTTTAACCATTCAGTTAATACTCTCCATCAAAGATGGTCATTACGGAGAATCAAGGAAGAAGATACCCAACAACTGCTGTGGTTCAAGTATACCGAAGCTGAAGATGATATCGAAGGTGATTTCCGGAAGTTGTTCCCTGATTATGATGAGCTGATGGAAGATGTTGATCTGGTGAAATCAACTAATACTCTGGTGGAAGCCGTTTATACTAAATTGGCAAAGGTATTTGTTGATCATTATGTTAACAATGAAGATGTCACTCCTACCAAATTGGTTGAAATCGGGGCAGAATTGGTGCTGACCATTTCTCCAGTGACTACTGCCAAACCTCCTCTGGCTAGTACCCTTAGTGCTGCTTGTCATTTACTCCAACAGGCGGTAACCTTACCCGATGATGATGCTTCCAACTTTTACCATGGAACCAATGCTAATGAATTTGCTAAGCTGTATCTGATCATTCAAAGGATCTATTACGTTGCTTTGACCCATTTGGAATCATGGCCCGAACATGCTCTGTTGCAAGCAATTGCTAGAGCTTGTTGGGAATACATGAACTATTCTCTTAACCAACACTCGTTGGCTAGATGCTTACAAAAGGTGGAACAAATCTATACCTATGTTGCTGAATGGCAAAAGTATGCCCTGACTCAAGTACTGATGCAACCGCAAATCGATGAAATCACTTCTTTAATTGTTGGATGGCGGAAATTGGAATTATCATCTTGGCAACTGTTATTTGCTCATGAAGAAGCTCAAGTGGCGGCTCAAGTTGGTAAATGGTGGTTCTATTTGTTTGAAACCATTGTAATTGCTGAAGATGAAGGTGAAGATGAAGACCAAGTGGCTAAGTTGATTAGTGCTTTGACGGTGTTTGTCTCCCAAGCCAGTTATGGGGAATATCGTCTGAGATTGCAATTACTTGAAGGGTTTATGAAGTATAAACAACAAGATGATGGTGACCTGGAAATTGCTCAAGTGTTATATAACTTTGTTACCTTCTACCTGCAATTTGTCGGCCCGATCGATGAAGCGATTGCTACCACCAAGACCAAGTTGGAAAAAGATATTAGTGAAGTGATTTTATTGGCGCTGTGGAAGGATGTTAATATCGATGCTCTTAAGCAACTGTCTCGTCGGTCCCATAATGCCTTATACAAGTTGGTTCGAAAGTATCGGGCGGTGTTGGCGACTCCGGTGAAACAAGTGATTGAACTGGGGGCTCAACCAATCGACAAGTCGAATGATTGTCAATTGAAGGTGTCTCATTTCGTTGAATGTGACCCTGGTGCTGCTACCACCATCTCTAGTTGGGAAGAGAGAAAGCCCTGGCTTAAAAAGTTGACTGTTGTTCTTGGAAATATCGAAGTGTACACCAAAAAGGTATTTGACCCTGAACTTCAATCATTACGTCAATGGTCGGATGATTTGACTACCGAGATGGTTCGTCTTAAGAAGGAAACCCCTCAAACGTTGACTGATGATAATAAGAAGTTGGTGGCATCTCTTAGAACTCAAAAGCATAAGTTGATGTCGGATACTTTAAAGGAATTGAGACAAATGGGGCTCAAACTCAAGGTCACCAAACAACCATTGACTCTGGCACAATTGATGTGTGCTGCTCCTGCTTTTGATGGTCAATTGACTGGGGTTGATGGTCCTTGGTTCCAAATCTTGGATTTATTACCCAAATTACGGTTTGCTGCCTCCAAATGTCATGAAGATGTTCCTCAAGTTGATGTCGATAAGGCTATGGCTGCTGGGGAAGATTTACTCAATTCGTTGATGGATTCTAGATCTAGTTTACGGTCTTTTGCTCATGGGGTATCCCAATTGTCATCAATGATGAATACTTTATCCATTTATGCTGGATCGGAATTACAATTACCTCGGGCTTCCTTAGTAGGGTCGGTGGAATCTAACCTTGCTGCTATTGATGCCATTTGTCTGCAATTTAGTGGTATTAGTGACTTTGCTTCTTCGGTGGTTAATGATCCTGTTTTCAAGCCTACTCTTGTTTGTGAACAATTTGCTGGGGCCATTACTGGGGAATCTAGTGATTACGTCACCAAATTTATCAATAAGTGGGATGGAGTATACTCCGATATTTGCAAATTTGCCAATAATGGTAATTATGGCTTTGTTGGTACTATGGTGATGCAATGGATGAATCAAAACCCAATTGGGGTATGGCTGCTGACGCTGTTGACCGAATTGTCTACTGTTGAAGTCGTTGAAAAGCAATTTAGACAAGTATCGGCGTTGATCTTATTGGTGATTCAAAAGTTTAGTCAAATCGAAGTTGAACCAACTGAAGATCATCATTGGTTTAAGTTTAACCAAAAGGTACTTAAGAAGCAAATGGCGGCTTTGGCTGTGGCGAAGATTTCCAAGCAATTACAAAAGGCGATTGGATTAATTAAACAAGTTGAATTTGATGAATCTACCAGTGAAGCTGTTCTTGGGTTATTAAGATTTACCATGCCTTTAATTAGTGCTTATGCCAAGGTGGTATCGAAGATGTTCTCAAGAGTTACCACCAGTTACCATGATAATTCTCAAGCCACGTTTAAGCTTATGCTGCTGTTGTATGAAATTGCTAGCAAAGGGTTCTGTTCACCTGCACCTCCTCAAGAACCAGAAAAGACCGATCCTAATTTACATGATGGTACTGGTCTTGGTGATGGTGAAGGTGCTCAAACCAATAACGATGATGTTGATGCTAACGATGAAGATATTAAGGATGAAGCTCAAAGGGACAATGAAGAAAATGGTGATAACCAGAACAATGAAGATGATGCCGTTGAAATGGAAGGGGATATGGCTGGTAAGATGGAAGATGGTAGTGACCAAGAAGAAGGTGATAATGAAGAAGAAGGCGAAGAAGAATTAGATGAAGAAATCGATGATATCGATAATTTGGACCCTAATGAAGTCGATGAAAAGATGTGGAATGAAGAAGCCAAGGAAGAGTCCAAGGAAAAGGAAAGTGATAAGATGCCCGATGCCGCTACCAATGATGATGAAATGGAAGCTAATGAAGATGATACTCAACCTCAACAACAACCTCAACAAGATGATCAAGCTCCTGAACAAGGTGAAGAAGAAAAGGACCAAAATGATGAAGATGGCGATGAAGGTGAAGATGACGTTGCTGAACAAGAAGATGATGTCCGTAACCAAGAAACTGATCAATTGGATGATCATGTTCCCGAATCGGAAGTGTTGGACTTACCGGAAGATTTGAATCTTGATGGTGATGATGATGAAGAAGATGGTAAGGAAGATGAGCCCATGGACTTTGATGAAGATGATGAAGGTGAAGGAGCTGATAAGGAAGATAAGATTGATGAAAATGGTGAAGAAGATGAAAACATGGAAGATGGTGAACAAGAACAAGGTGAAGAAGATCAAGCTGAACAAGGGGAAGAAAACACCGAAATGGATCCTGAAACCAATGAAGAGTTAGGTGAAGATGGTGAAGAAGCCAATGGTGACCATGAAACCATGGAAGATGCCATGGAACTGGATGTTGAAGAAGTTGACAAGAAGGAAGATGAAAAGGATGAAGCTGGTAATCAACAAGATACTGCTGAAGCTGCTGAAGATGGTATGGATGCCGATGAAGATGGTGGAGATGATGATGAAGATATGGATGCTGCTGCCAAACAGCAATCGGGGGAAACTGGCGAAGGGGCTGATGCCGAAGTATCTGCTGAAAATGAAGATGTTGGGGGAGCTGGGGAAGCTCAAGCTCAACAAGAAGATAATAATGATCAACAACTGGAAGATCAAGCTCGGAATGAAGCCAAGGAACTGATGAAACAACTTGGTGATGCCCTCAAGGAATTCCACCGTCGTCGTCAAGAGATTAAGGAAGCCCTGGAAGAACCTCAACAACAACAAGCTAATAACTCCAACCCTGATGAATTTGAACATGTCGATGGTGCCAATACCAACCATGACACTCAAGCATTGGGGACTGCTGATTCCAAGGATCAAATTCAACTGATCGATGAAGATATGGCCATTGATGATGATATTCCCATGGAACCAAAGGAAGAACAAGAAGAAAATGAGGTGATTAAGAAAGAAGATAATGAAGATGAAGATGTGGACATGGAAGATGGCGAACAAGCCAAGGAGGATGCTCCTAATGATGGTACTACTCTGTCAGTTGTTGGTGAACGGAAGAAGTTAGAAGATATCGGTGATGATTTCCAATTGGCTGACCAATTGGATCTTGATGAAGATGAAGATGATGAAGGTGAAGATGACACTCAATTAGTCGATGGTAAAGAGGTTAAGGATGAACCTGCCATGACGATTGATGAAGCAAGAGAATTATGGTCAAGATCAGATAGAGCTACCCAAGAGCTTGCTCTGGGATTATGTGAACAATTACGTCTTATCTTGGAACCGACCCTTGCTACCAAACTTAGAGGGGATTATAAGACGGGGAAACGTCTTAATATGAAGCGGATTATTCCCTATATTGCCTCTGAATTCCGTAAGGATAAGATTTGGTTAAGACGGACCAAACCACTGAAGAGACAATTCCAAATCATGATTGCTGTTGATGACTCCAAGTCCATGAGTGAACTGAGTACAACTGAACTTGCATTCAACTCGATTGCCTTGGTTGCCAAAGCCCTTACCCAATTGGAACTGGGAGGGTTACTGATTGTGAGATTTGGTGAAGATGTAAAGGTTGTTCATCCATTTGACCGCCCATTTAATAACCAAGAAACCGGGTCTAAGGTATTCCAATGGTTTGATTTCCAACAAACCAAGACGGATATCCGGCAATTGTGTCAACAATCGTTGAAGATCTTTGATGATGCTCGTGCTAGTGCTGGCAACTCTGAATTGTGGCAATTACAGATTATTTTATCTGATGGGGTTTGTGAAGACCATACCACCGTTCAACGGTTAGTCCGTAAGGCCAGAGAACATCGGATCATGATGGTGTTTGTGGTGATGGATGGCATCTCATCTCAAGAACTGATCTTAGATATGAGTCAAGTGAGTTATCAACCCGATGCCGTCACCGGGGCAATGCAATTGAAGGTAGATAAATACTTGGATACCTTCCCCTTTGAGTATTATGTCGTGGTGAAGAATATTAAGGAATTACCTGAAATGTTAGCGCTTATTCTTCGACAATACTTTTCGGAAATTGCCCATACTTAAAGCTAACGTGTAATATAGTGTATCATAGATAATAATAGACAACGATAGATAACCTTGTAACCTTGTAATATGAATTTTATTTCTACTATGTTTATATCAAATCTCGGTGCGATGGAGGAGGAGATTATAAAGCTCATCTTTGAGGACCTGCCTTCTTTTCAAATGGAATCACTCTTGCAATGCACAATGACATATCATCCAATTTACCTCCTTGGCTTGGCCCTCCCAGCGCCAATTCCAGGGGTAACGAGTTTACCTTTTCGTTATAAGGAGTATAAGCGAAATCATCAAATGCCACTTCCTTGGCCTTAATGATGAAGCGGTTTGCTGCTCGTTTTAATGAATCCTTCTTGATGTTCAAATATTCATCAACGTATTGAACAATTTCCAGTTCGTAGAGGTTATCCAGGATGCCATCGGAACAAATGAATACAATGTCATTTTCTTCAAGTTTGATCTGGCTTACCCATGCCATATCCAGGGGGAACAAATCGAGGGTTTGAGTGCCGATTTGTTGGGGGCACAACGGCAGTACCATCTGTTCTTCATTGGTGCAAATGACTTCGCCTTGACGGATGACATATAACTTGGAATCACCAATTGAGATCATCCGTAAGTTATCCCCCACGATCATCGCCATGATTAGTGTCAGCAGTCCCTTTAATTTTTGTAAATCCATAAGATGACTGGTATGAAGGTACAGATCATCGAGAATCTGATCGATATCTCTCCGATGAAGAGGGTGTGGGGAATGCTGTACTTTGGATTCAGTTAATAGACGAGATAATGTTTCCAACATCAGTCTCAGCCAAGTCCCCAGGTCACCTTGTTTCAGCAGATCTTCATCCCATCCCAGCACACCATCAGCAATGGCAAGTACCAGCGGCAGTACCAACATGGCATCATCTCCTGCCTTTACCGATAACGTATCAGCTGGTGACCCTACTGGACGTCTCCGAGGTAAAAGAGTATTGAGTTGGGTAGGATCAGTCAAATCCAGTAATGAATGGATCATCGGTACCAGCAGTTGAGAATGATAACCAAAACTCAGATAAGCAAATTCAAATTTGAACTTATCATGGGGGATTTTCTTCATATCATCCTTCAGGAGCAGGGGATACGACATATACGGCAGGACGTCATTTGGATCATCGACGATCTCCAGTGGTTCCAGTCTAAATGCAGAAAAGAAACCATAACGACGACATGACGTCGATAGCATAGCCGATGATGATATTAGGGAGAACATTCGCCCCGCGATGCTTCCTCCTCGTATGGGGGTGATCATCGTATAGAGGGCTGTCACTTTAATTGTGGGGAGAGACTTCCAATCCCACGCACTATAACCGAAGCACTAAGGAGTGCATGTAACCCATTTTATTTGGCGGGAGAAAGGTAATTGCGGGTAGTAGCGGCAGCGGCAGTGTGGGCAGTGGCACTTAACCTTTAGGAAGTCAAGGTTAGAAATGGAATGGATTCCCCGGGGGGTTGTCGTCCGAAGACCATACGAGTGTTAAGGGGATTAGTAAAGGAGTTTATTGTCTATATTTGTTGTTCCTTGACTTTACCAACTTCACCAATCACCGTTTCGTTCTTTCTCAATTCTTGAAGCTTTTCCTTTCTGGTCATTGGCTTCACCCCCGTCCGGATCTCAAACTCTCTCTTTCGAGCACTTTCTTGATCTTCTCTAATTGCCCGTAATTTCTCTTCTTCGATTTGGGCCATATGGGTTTCGTGGTTCTCTCTCACCTTTGCCAATTGCTCATTATAATAAGCCATCAGATGAATCTCCAATCCCAGGTCTTCACAATATTTAGCAAAGTTGGGGGGGAGTTTCCGTCGAAGTGCCATTTCGATGATTTCAGGGTACTTTTTCTCTTCCAAGTTAAATTTCAGCTTTACTTGTTTTCGGGTCCGATATGGGAATAATTGAGAAATCATGGTAAAGTCGGTACCGTAGGTGGAAAGCGCTTGATAAAAGGATTTCACTTCTCCGGGGGTCCATCGATCACTATATTGTCGTTTTGAAAATGAACTCAGAATCACTGGGTTTTCATAAGGATTGGACACTAACCGTTCCCGATCGGAAAAATCGGTGGTATTCCGTTGAACATGAATCGATTCAACATCAACCACTAAATTACCATCTTGAAGTACCAATTTAGGTGCCAGTAATTTGGGAGCAGGTGGTTCTTGATCCAAAAAGTTGGTTCGCTTCTTTGGTTGTCCTTCACCACCATCTTCTTCATCACCTTCTTTATCACCATTATCCTTTTGTTGGATCACTTGTTCCAAGGGAACCCGTTGAAGACGAGCCTCGATTCGTTGTTCTCTTCGTTTAAGTCTTGCTTCCTTCCGCTTCTCTTCTGCTTCCATCGCCATATCATAATTTTCACTGACTTCACCAATGGGGAACATTGGTTTACACAAATCCTTCATCTTGAATTCCTCATCATTAAGCTTGACCATTTGCCATAATTCCCGATCTTCTTTCTTCACCACTCGAGGTAATTGATTCCGGTTAGACACCTGTAATTCTTGATTATGGTAAACCAATTCTCCATCAATCCGTATCCGTTTCGATCGTAGTTCTTGTCGTTCTTCTTCTTCTAATTTCTGCTTTTGGAAATCTTGAAATTCATCCTCGATCTCCTTTTCCATTTCAACATAAACTGCCTTGGCTTTGGCAGCTAACCGTTTCAGGAATCGGGGTTTCTTAGTGGTCACGACTTCACCACTCAATTCAAGTAATTCCTTTTGTTCTTTAGATAACTCCTTCTTTTTCGCTGCCTTCTTGGGTTTGGTGATTGAAGGGCTGGTGACTTGGCCTTCTTCATCTCTAAACACCTTATGTTTTCTTAACCGACCATCCTTAGCAATGGCCAATACATAATCACCTTCAGGTAAATCGACTTGAGGCGGTTGTTTCTTTGGAATCACTTTTACCGCAGGCTTTTCCACTACCGGTGCTACTTCTTCAGATTCATCACCTTCAGGTACAGGGGTAGGTTCTTTTCTTGGGGGTAAGATGGCAACCACACTTGCTCTTCGACTTTGAGACACCAGTGATCTTCTTCTGGTGATGGGACTTGGTAATACCTTGTCTCTATCGATCAGGGGAGATCTAACATGAAGTGGAGTGATCCCCAGTAACCGTCGCAGAGCCACCAGGGCTCTTCTTCCTACCAGCAGTTGACGCAGGGTTTTCTTTGGCGTTTGGATCGATTCCGAATGATTGTCATCATCTTCGTCATCGGAATCAGCAATCGCTGATTCTTCTACCCCAGGTAAGAGTTTACCAAAGGGGGTACCTTCTATTGGGATGACCTTTTGAGTACTAGGAGGAGTATTAACTGATTGACTGGGGGTAACATTGGCTTCCGATGGTGCTGTTGGAGCTGTCTTGGTAGCCTGAGTTGCAGGAGGGGTAGGAAGATCAGCCAGCGACAGCCCACGACGTTTTATTGGTTTCTTTTTTATTTTCGGGACGAACCCCTTCAGCTTTTTCACCACACTAGACATGTTTGATTAATGGTGTTGGTTGTTGATTAGATGAGATTAAAACCCTACGCGTGGAGAGTGCTCTTAACCCAGGGTACCACGTCTAACTTTTTGGGTATATGCAGGATAAAACTCCCCCAGTAATATTAGAATTCACTTAGTTAAACAATTACTTGGTTTACTATATAAGCTATATCCTTATTTCATGGGATATCCTGTATAGAGACCAGAAGGCTACTCCTTTCCAAACTGACTTATGCCTGTATAGTTGAAGTATCAACAGTTGGTACTGAATGATTACCCTCTTTAGCGGCAAGAACTGGTAGTTCCTCATTGGTATCTTTACCGGCATCTTCACCTGGGGAAATGCCATCTTCACCTGGGGAAATGGCGTCATTGGCAACGTGATTAGCGTTGGTGTCACCAACACCAGCGGTTAACTCGCCGTGATTGTTAGAGCCGTCATCAATGGAATCATTAGTACTATCTTCACGACCCACATAGGCAATTGTACTATCTTTACCGTCGCCATCAGCAATTGTACTATCTTTACCGTCGCCATCAGCAATTGTACCATCTTTACCGTCCCCATCGGCACTGGCACCATCTTTACTCCCAACTTTACCATCTAATAAACTAGTCATAAATGGACTACCAACAACCCCCTCCATCAGTCTATACCCTCCCAGACTACTCTCCTCAAACATAAAGATATCAACGGGAGAATAAAGCTCAATCAGCTCATCATCTCCACTAGGGTGAACATCACCAGTATTAATACCAATAGGAACAGTTCGGGGTAATTCTTCAATGCTAAGAGCTCTAGCAATTGTCATCATCGATACCGGATCAATTTCATCACAATAAATCCCCAATTCAACCCCACGAGCATAAACAATCAACATCTCGCCAGCACTGTGTCGATGAGGGGTACTACCTTGAAATACATCTTTGATTGCTTGATCAATGGCCACCTTATCATAATCATTAGGTGAAAAGCAATCCCAAGTTAACATATCACTCACCCATTCGATCCAGTATCTAAATGGGGAATCATCACCATCACACAAGTTATACACCAGGAATTTGGTGGTAAGAGGGATGATTTCATTGATTGGAGGAGCAGCTGCTAATGCCATATCAGTATCCCGATTATAAAGCATTATTTGGTACCCTTGAGACTTCATAGGTCTTGACATCCGGTTGATATGAGTCTCCACCACTTTTTGTACTGGCACCTTGGTATTCATCAAATCATGAAGAATGGGACGATGACTTACGGCAAATCTCATATACAACTTCAACATGGCCAAATCATCACCAACAATGTTATCAAAGTTACCATGAATGATCACCAGAGCCAACCATCTTCGTAAGATCTCATCTTGGGCCTTACCACGAATTTCCCGGCAATCACAGCCAAGAGTGACGACGCCATCATTATGAAATCTATCGACAGATACCCTACCGAGGTATTTATCACAGCAAAAGCACCAAAAGTCGAGTTTGCCCAATTCAATGTCGAAACAAAGATTAGTGGCATCGACAAAGGTTGATTGTCGTTCATGAGGGGGGCAATAAGCGTAATCATTGGTGATATACTGGGAATAGGTCGATACTGACCATTGAGGCAATGGTGTTTGTAATTGGCTCCGTCTAAGGTCTCCATCGGTTGGCAATACCAGTTTATGATAATACCAAAAGTAAAGGACATCCAATGGAATGGCGGCATCGTCAGGGAAGCCATTTTCATCATTAACAATCAATGTATGAATGAACCGGGCTCTGGCGGGAGTTTCAAACTGATCCCAATTGGGAGTGGTTAGAATCATCTTTTCAAAAGCACGGATGAGTTTGAGGTGGTTGAGGATATCTGATGGAGTCAACAGCATCGTAGTTGATGAGGATTGAATTTTAGGGATGGAAATGGTTTTGAAGGAACCATTATGGGATACTCTGATCTCTGGGGTCTCCAGAATCTCCAGAATCTCTGGATGCTGTGGGATACTGGCATCTCTGGGACCTCTGGGACCTCTGGGATATTCTGGGACCTCTGGGACCTCTGGGACCTCTGGGACCTCTGGGATACTCTGGATGCTCTGGATGCTCTGGGATGGTTTGAGGATTGAATACAATCAATAGGATATCATCTCATGTGGCAAAACGAAACCGATGGGATTTAAGGTTGGTGATGTTTTCCCAATCCCCTAAATCGACATTTGGGTTTCTTAATGGTTGATCAAGACTTGTTGGTTGATCTTTGTCATGGCTAGGGACTTCAGGGAGATCTTTATCATCTTTGGGGCCTTCAGGATGATCTCTGTCATTGCTAGGGTCATCACTGTGATCTTTGGCATCGCTGGTGACATCAACGTGTTCTTCAATCACCTCTGACTCCTTTGAAAGAGTATCCTTTGGTTTAATCACCTCTGACTCCTTTGAAAGAGTATCCTTTGGTTTCTCCACTGCTTCCTCCTTTCCTCTCCCTTTCTTACTCATCTTGGGCTTCACCTTAAACTCAACCACATCCTCTTCATCCTCATCATCATACACCATCTTAATACTTCGTTTCTTCTCTTCCTTTTCCTCTTGATGGATATCCTTCTCCTTCACCTCAGGTAAATCAGTAAAATACCCATCAATAACCTTTATATCAATAATGTTAACATCACCATCATCTAGCTGACGTAATACAAATTGATTATCATCAACCACTTTACCAAAGATCGTTTTTGTTTGGTTATCCAATGCCTCATCTCGATCATTGGTAATAGCGAATGAATCAACGGTATTAGCCACTCCATCATTGGCTATAGTATATAAGAGACCTCTTTCAATAAACTTAAGACGAGAATGAACCTCTGGGGTTATTTGTTTATAATTTGAATCGATTGGTACCACTAAGAGGTGATCACCATTGATGGTGATCTTACCATCATTATACTCCCCATTTAGACACCGTGAAATAAACCTCCGACACGTTTGAGGGGCTTGCTTTGCCCAGAGGTCAATCTTAATGGCTCCTTTGGTGGTATTGATGATAACCGTGCCATTGGTGGGTACACTGTGGGACATGATGAGTGAGATGGAAGAGAGCACACGATAACATGATAACAACAACACTAGAGTAATGCTGGAAAGGAGAAAGGAGATAGAGGGAAGTGTCAATGACAAGATATTAGTTCTCGTTATTTACTTGGTTTAAGAATGGTCACCCATAACTTCTAACTGGTTCTAATTGAGTATATCAATAATCAATGGTAATAAAATCATCATCCACGTTATCTTACAATCTCTCTACATACTACACCCCCCATATATCCTTAACTCCCTAATATCCTAGTGTCGCTAGTCTTTACCCTTCCCACTGCTCACCATCCTCCATCACCTCACTGCGAAAAAATCACTGGTCGGGATTTGCTATCATCCATCATTGATCGTCCACC
This sequence comes from Diutina ranongensis (nom. inval.), assembly GCA_030569815.1. Lineage (NCBI taxonomy): Eukaryota > Fungi > Ascomycota > Pichiomycetes > Serinales > Debaryomycetaceae > Diutina > Diutina ranongensis (nom. inval.). The sequence goes on from JAJMLP010000001.1 coordinate 528,286, forward strand.
CATATGTTGATGATGCATCGATTAGGCATGAGGCCGGTGCTACGAACACTCCCCAACTTTCGCCAGCTATCTCCAATTACCATCACCATCTCGCATTACTCCACCAGGAAGCCCCTCATCAGTTGTCATGATGATACCCCAGCCAACAACATCCCTTTCAAAGTGGTGCCTAAACAAGTGAAAAATAATAAGCAAGGTGATGATTCGGTACCTCCATCATCATTTAAGGCCAAGATTACCCCTTATATCAAGCTTACCAAGCCCAATTTGACGGTATTGGTCACCCTTAGTTGTATCTGTTCATATGCCATTTCGCCATTAAGTGTCAGTCTTTCTCAGTTAATCTTCCTTACTGCTGGTACTGCCCTTTGTTCAGGGGCCGCCAACGCTATTAATATGGGCCGGGAGCCTGAATTTGATAGGAAGATGCCGAGAACGGTTGGGAGACCCGTGGTTCGGGGCCAGGTGACTCCAAAGCAAGCGTTTCAATTTGCTACGGTTACGGGGGCTACTGGAGTCACCATGTTAGCCTTGGGAGTTAATCCAGTGGTGGCATCACTTGGGTTCATCAACATTGTCCTTTACCTGTGGTTATACACATCATTAAAGAGAAAACATATCATCAATACTTGGGTGGGGGCCATCGTCGGCGCTATTCCTCCACTTATGGGGTGGGCAGCTCTGTCACTGTTGATGCATCCTGCCGCTTGGTGTTTAGCTGGGTTATTATATGCCTGGCAATTCCCCCATTTTAATGCATTGTCTCATAACATTGCCAGTCAATATAAAGAGGCGGGATATGTGATGACTGCTGCCGAAAACCCTCGTCTTAATGCTCGTGTGGCATTGAGATATTCTCTTTGGATGTTTCCCCTTTGTTTCGGTCTCTCATGGTGGGGGGTCACCGATTGGGTGTTCCCATTTGATCTGGCAATTATTAATGGATGGATGGCTTATCATGCGTTCAAATTCTGGCAACAACAAAAGATTAACTATCCTAAGGGTAGTCAATCGGGACCAACCCCTCAAGGGATTGCTTTAGCCAATAGTCATGCCAAAAACTTATTTTGGTGTTCGGTATGGCATTTGCCGGTGATTTTGATCCTCGCTATGATTCATAAAAAGGGCCAATGGGATCGATTATGGGACTATTGTGGGTTGGGTTCGAAAAAGGATAACAATAAGTTAGATTAACGTGTATATAGTACAATGAACGTGAAGTGATTCCTTCCCCCTGTTTCGAGCCCTGAATGGTGATGATTTCGCGCCCGCGACTTCGGGAGTCGTCAACTTTGAAGAATTAAACAATGGCCGATATCGAAGTATATATTACCTCCGATCTTACCCTGAGTGAAAGACGAGTACTGCCTCAATGGGATCTTGATTATTTCCGACACCGGCTTGAGTTAATTACCGGGGTTGCTTCAGAAGACCAACAACTTCAATATTATCCCCAACCCGATTCGCAACAGTTTATCATCCTTAAAGGGGAGCCGACGACGCCGATCTCCCAATTTAACCTCCGAGCTTACTCCCGAATTCATGTTGTTGATACCAATCCCGATTCCGAAGCGGCCGCCGTCGTCGGCACCACCGGTGATGATACCCCCGATTACCAAATGACCGATGAAGATTATGAAAGACGACCAGATACTGTACTTGACTGGAAACGAAAGAATCAATTGGGACGATTTGATCCCAATTTTAAGAAACAAGCGCAACGCAAGATCCAAGAAAATGCCATCAAGGCGCAATCGATAAAAGTCGGCGATCGGGGTCGAGTAATTAATATTGAAGGCGAACGGAGAGGGGTTATACGATACTTGGGGAAGATCGATATGCTTGATAAAGGAGAATCGATATGGGTAGGTATAGAATTTGATGAACCAGTGGGCAAGAATGATGGCTCCATCAATGGTACCCGAATCTTCACTTGTCGGGATAAGCATGGTAGTTTTGTCAAGCCGATGCAAGTCGAGGTCGGCGATTTCCCCGAAATCGACCCATTCGCCGATTCCGATGAAGAACTCTAGTATATGGATAATTAGGTTATAATCTACATAGGATGTTATAACGTTTCACCAAACCCAGCAAAATCAAATTGGTCCTCTTTACCAATACCATCAACTTCATATTTGACCTTGACTCTAAGTTTAACCTTAGATCCAGCAGTACCGGTGACATTTAATGATTGTCTTACGGGTAATCGGTCTCCCAGAGTCAGAGAAATGACAAGCTTTTGGGACTTGGGTACGGCAATAAGAAGTTGAACCTTAGTGACGTAATCGCCAGTGTTAGCGGCAGGTTTCACCAACGCTTCGATATTGGCTTTACCATTACCAAAGCCATCGGGGATAAACAGCACTTGAATGGTATCATTAGCGAATGCGGGAATGGCCGATGTTGACAGCGCCCGTCGGGTTCGGGTAGCCATGGGTACAGGTGGTACCGGTTTGTTAAGTTGTGGAGAGGAAGATGGCCCACTTGATCCAAAGATATCACTAAGAAGATCATTAGAAGTGGCAGCAGTAGCACTAGCGACATTGGAACTACCATTATTATCAATAAGATCGAGTAATAAGTCTTCGGTGGTAGCAGGGGCAACTGGTCTCGATCCACCAATAGATTGCTTCGTCTTTTTCACTCCGGCATTAAGAGATACTGCTTCACGAGTCTTTTTGGGTGGAGGGGGCATCTTAGCCAAGAGCCCTTGTTTAAGCGCCAATGGTTGACCAAAGATTTGTTGATATTCAACCGCCCGGGCTTGCACTTCAAGATTAACATCATACTGTTTGGAATTGAGAATAACCCGTAATGCTTCAATTTGTTTCAGCTCAGTAAACTTGATAGATAACTTGATCACCGCTGTCAATATATACATGACAAGATGAGTAGCTTCTTGTTCGCTGAAAGTGGAGTTGTTAAGGACACTGTGGAAGAAATCAACAATCAGGGCTTCAGTAACGGTAATTTGCTTTGATTTTTCCCCTTCTTCATCATTTTTACCAAGAGTCTTGCCGATGATGATATCACCGTATTCCCCGATACACCAAACAGCAATGGTTACAAGACCATATTGCTTATCATCAGCAATGGCGGCACTCCAAATCTTACCCACGGTGTATTCCTTTAACCCTTGATCTTGACATTGAAGAATCAAGGCTAAGATCAGCGATAAAATATCGGGAGTGACATTATTATTGGCAAGTTTCAACATCCGAATCAAGGTATCAAAATGCCATTTATCATTGGGAGAATACTTGCCGGCGGCAATTGTAAGTTGACTGGTGACATAAGTACAGAGCTCATTATCGGTGCATTCTTCCAAGAATGCCAACACTTCCCGAGCCAACACTCTGATATTCTGTTCATTCAAAATGGCAAACGTCAATTCAAGAGCTCTTCTTCTAATTGACACATCTCCATCTGAAAGACATCCAACAATGGTTTGACGATGACGTTGCACGGCTTGAGGTTCAGTTTGAATGACGGTAAGTAAACTATCAAGGGCAACATAGCGACAGTTATTATCTTTGGTAGCCAAGAATTTACCCAACAAGTTAACCCCCAAGATCTTAAGTGCTGGGTCCAGGTCAACGGCAAAGATGGTCTTGACACATTCATACAACACTGCATGGGCGGCATTCTTCGTCAGCAGCTCCAAATTAGACGCCACTTGAGTCAACAAGTCGTTCAAATCATCCATATATTGAGTTTGATCGACGACGAGTAACCGTAGTGTTTGTAAAATGGTAACTTGTAAGAATGGATCATTGACCCCAGCAACGTCATAATCGGGCATGAATCCCAGTGCCAGCAACCGTTTCAAATGACCCACGAGTTTAGGAAATTGACCTGATAATTGTTGACGGTGGCTATCATCTTCAGAATAAGCGTAAATCAGTTGTACCAACGCCAACGCTCCCAATAACGGACCGGGATGTTTATCAGATAATAACCCATTAATCATCGGCATGAAATATTCCGCCAATTCTGGTTCCTTTTCCACCAATTTAGCGGCGACAATCGCCGCCTTTTTCCGTAAATAAGGATTGTTCAGTTTTTCCAAAATCGTTTCGATGTTACCATGTAAATCTCGAGCCAATTCCGGCAGGGCAATATTACCCAAACAACAAAGAGCAAGACCAACGACATAGGCATTGGGGTGTTGCATATCATTATCCAAGGAATTGGTCAAAAGGGTCAACACTTCTTGGTTTTCATCCAAAATCAACATTGTCGCCAAATACCCTAACCGCTTATCGGCAAACAGTTGCAGGGCCAATAATTTAATGCATTCCACTTGACCAAAGTGGGTCTTTTCTCCCATGATGTACAAGTACATCAATTTTGAAATGTTGACCCTTCGGGTGGTATTATCGAGCTGAGGGTCACGGAATGACGTTCTGATCAGGGCCAGTTCCTTTTGGATGACAGCCCGTTCATCTGCGATTGTTTTACTTTTGCGTACTGCCTTGATAAACAGTTTTAACAGTCCCATGATGATAAGGTAGTCAGAGAGGTAATGTTAGAGTGATTTGTTCAAAGTGCGTGTCGCGCCCTCGGCGCTACCATGGACGAATCACTCACCGACAAAGCGACAGAGCGACGCAGCGACAGCGTCAACAAGATCTCGTCACCGCGCTACCTTATGGGCACCTGCAGCCGATCAGGGTTGCCGGTTACGTGCACTTACCAAAATTTTACCAAGATCGAATCAAACGACGGGTTTAACCCTAAACTTTAAGCATGTACAAATTGGTAACCGCACGACGGGGCTCTCACAGTAAAAAGGAATAACGATATTTGGCGACAATTCAACCATGAAATCCAAAAGTCAATCACCACCTCCAATATCCCCCAAATCCATCCTGCAAATCGCACTCCCCATCGATTCGTTAACTGGTAAATTAAATCAACTATGTTCGATTGTATTACAAAAATTCCCCACAAATGAAAAATCGATATCTCTGACTGAATTCAGAAATAAAGTGTTAGAAGTATATCATCAAGTTTTGGCCCTGGAGGTTGATTATAGTGTTTGGGGGGGGTTATCTTTGGTTAATGGTAAAGTATGGGCCGGGGTGATGGAGTTTTTCTGTGGTCATGGTTCATGCTCAATGGCTGCAAAAATTGAATGGATCCCCACTATCGCCGTCAAATCCACTAGTAATGGGTTGATACATAGTAATCATCAACTCGGTGGTAAAATTGAATATTGTAACCTCGAAGAAATTGAAGAATTCGACCAACTAACTTCATATGTGACTACTGAATACCCAAGGTCATTATGGTGGTATTCACGAGAAAATACAATGTTAATTTGGCAAGCAAATAATTGTATGGATAGATATAAACAAGGACAACCTGATTCAATTACCATTGACTTGATTAGGGGTGATGGTGACCTTGAAATTGCCCTCATTGGATATACTAACCTTAATCATGATTATGAACCATTATCATTTGCATTATTTAGACCAAGGGATAAATCAATTTTAGAAGATGTCATTCCCACGGTATCACTTGCGTTTTCCAAATATCTTATCATGGCGTTATACCAATCTCCTACCACCAATCCCCATAATAATGATGTCATCACTGCTATTCATCAACGAATGACGATGAAACGACGATTAATCGGGTGTACTCAATGTATACTTGATTGGAGTCCTCCTTATCCCATTAATTCTCCATTTATAGGTACCATTACTCGATACCCTACTCATACTCGGATTGTAGATGGTATTAACACCATCTATGTGGATAATGGGTTACCTAAATGTGATTGTCATACCACCAATTGTGATCATATCATTGCTGTTGTTCGGTATAATAGTAATCATTGGAAAAAGTCCAATTTCTTATTATCGACTCAATCAGATGAATATGATTTTGCTACTCGAGTAGCTGAGGCCAATACTCAAGATGGAGTGGTGATAATTGATAATATTGAATATACTGTGGAGCCATTAACTCATCAACTGTATGTGGTTAATAATCAGTATATGGTGACGATTTCTACCGTAGGGTGTACTCATTGTGATTATATCAAGAGTGCTGTCCCCTGTGAATACGTCACCAGAGTAGTTATTGACCATGGTAGATCATTACGGGATTTCTATGGACCAATGGTATCGTCAGAGAATCGTCATTTTCTTGATTGTCATCGGTGTGGTCGTTCCGATCATTGGGGGTTATTATGTGATGAATATCATTGTCAAATCGATCGGAAAATTCAATGTCAACCTCGATGTTTTGAAACCGCTCAAGGAGATATTGTATTTGTTGATGTTTACCCTGCCCCTACCCCATTTTATAAGCGGATGATCGATGAATCAGTGACGTTTTAAATGGTTGAGGTTTCCAATGCGGCTTTCAAACCTTAAATATCATGAAACAAGAACCATTTGAAGTCGAGCAATTTATGGACAAATATGAGACGGGGATCATCAATAATATGGGTGAGACTTGTGTTGAATCATTAACCCTTGGTGACGTGGTATCTGTTGAAGAATTACTGGAGTTACGGACGAAGCAATTGACATATGGTCATATCCAAGGGTCTCCACAATTAAAAGAGGGTATTTGTAAATTATATCAATCAATTAAACCTTCAGATATTGTGGTGACTAATGGAGCAATTGGAGGTAATTTCCTTGGGTTTTATACCTTAGTAGAACCAGGTCAAACGGTGGTAGTGGTGACTCCAAGTTATCAACAATTAGCCAGTGTCCCCAAGATGTTTGGTGCTAAAGTGATTGAATATCGTCTTCAATGTCAAAACAATTGGTTACCTCAATTTGATGAATTAGAACCATTAATGGCAAAGGCATCGATGTTGGTGATTAATAATCCTAATAACCCAACAGGGTCAGTTTGGAGTGATGACATCATGACCCAAACCATAGAAATGTGTAAGAGACATCTGGTGATATTATTTTGTGATGAAGTATATCGTCCATTATATCATTCATTACCTCCCGGGATTAAACAACCGAAACTGGCGATCGATTACGGTTATGATAATGTCATTGTGTCTGGATCAATGTCCAAGGCATTTTCATTGGCAGGTATACGAGTAGGATGGTTAATCTCCACTAATGCCACCATCATCACCCAATTATGGCAAAAACGGGATTATACCACCATCTCGATCCTGGCGATCGATGATTACATTGCTAGCCGAGCTCTTAATCATCATGCTGCCATTCTTAAGCGCAATTACGACCTTTGCCAAGCCAATATGAAAATTATCGATGAGTTTGTTTGTAAAGTTAAAATAGCGTCGTGGGTGAAACCTACAGGAGGGTCGACATGTTTTATCAAGTTAGATGGTGTTGATACTTATAACATGTGTCAACAGTTGGCTCAACATCATCTGACGCTTATTGTCCCTGGGGAAGTGTTTGGATACCCAGGATATATTCGTATTGGCTATGGTAATGCCACCACGTCGATTAACAATGGAATTAAAGTATTATTCGATTATATAACCCACCAGCAGTGGTAGCCGTTTCCCCGGATCCAGGTTCCGATGGGACATTTATGTCAATAAAAGTGCCGTATGCTTTAAACTCTATTTCCCCATCTAGCCAGCACTACAAAGATGGTTCCAGCCGGTTAGTCATGCCCCATTTAACTTAATCATACCACAGTCAAACCCACCCATCCTCCAATTTTCATCCTACCGAAATCTATTGGTGCAAGCAATCGCCCATCAATCTCGCTATTGTTAAAACAAGCACTCCAACCCCAGCTGACGTCACATAACAAACTAAAAGGTGGCATAGCATCTGCAACGAGGGGAAAATCCCCCCCGGGTGGGAGGGCCCTTACCTAACCCGAGGTAGGGTTAGTGATTGGATGCATTAAAAGTGGGTTTATTCGAAAATAGTCGTAAGTATATATGATTACAAAGGCGACGCTAACAGAATGAGGCGAATATTTCATCATCGCCATATAATGGTCATTTTTCATAAATCATCCGCTTTAAAGCGGCGCGGGCATCGGTGCCTTCTTCAACAGGCTTGCCACTTGGTTGATGATGGTTTTCATCCTTGATCAATTCCCCTAATAGGGTGGGGTCATCGAATTTAGGCAGGGCCATGATCAGGTACATTAACAGGTTAAATTGAGGGGTGAGCGAAAGGCCAAATCCTGGCAGCGAAGGGGTAAATCTCGAGAACATATATTCTCGACAATTTGGCGTCTGAGGAATGGTGGCCAGAGGTAACAGCAGCGGGTCATCTCGAGGAACCGCTTCTTCTTGTTTACCGGCGGTTTCATCATGATGGTCATCGATAAATTCACTGGTGGCATTGGTTTCCGATGAAGGATTACCCGTAGTGGTTGCATCAGATGAAGGAGGGGGAGGGGTGGACGAAGTCTTTGTTGGTTGACCGGCACCACCAAATAAATCCGCCAACAGCGCTCTCCCCAGTCCATCAACAGTAAGTTTAAATAAAAAGTCCAGCGATTGGCCCTTAGGCAGCGCCGATGGCGCCAGTTTCGTCTCTTTATCTTCGATAATCAGCGCTTGCAGACGAGCTCTCTTGGTAGCAGGAGCCAGTTCAAACCCTTCTTGAAGTTGAGGTACTACCGGTACCATTTCAACTACTTGAGGTTGAGGTTGAGGTTGAGGTTGAGGAGGGATGGGAGGAGGAGGATTATGATGATGAATAGGCGCAGGCATCATTTGTTGAGGAGGAGATTGATGGTATGGAGGTAGTGACGACACAATGGGACTTGGTTGAGTATGAGGAGGCACAGGACTTTGTTGGGACGAAGTTGGAAGCCCAGGACTTTGATGATGATATTGTTGAGGAGTAGGATAAAATTGCGATTGATTAGAAGAACCAGTGGTAGCAGGGGGGGCGGCGGCTAGATGGGGTTGAGGCTGTTGTTGATAATAGTAATGTCCCAGAGTTCTTTGATGACCTGGAGTCATCCCTTGTTGTTGTTGTTGTTGATGATGTTGATGATGAGGAGGGGGAGCCACTGGTTGTCTAAATGGTACTTCCAAGTTACCACCAAATTGGTCCCGTTGCTTATCACGGATGGTCGCCGGAGGACCCAAATCCCATTGACCCCCGAAATGAGGAGGTTGAGGTGGTTGATAATATGATTGTTTTGGAGTATTAGCATAACCAAGCGGCAGACCATCACTACCGCCACCGGAATGAGACCCCGGGGTAGGATACCCTACCGAAGGCGTCAGCAGTTTGCGTTTACGACGACGAGTAGGAGATACCTTCATTAATGGCGTGTAAAAGTCGGGTTGCCCCCTCTTAACAATCATTTGCAGATTTGATTCCGCCTGCGGAATCTTCAGCATCGGAGTGGTATTGACGGAAATATTCAACGTGGTGGTGATTTTATTGGTGAGCAGGGTGGGCTTAGGGGGCCTGCCCCGTTTACGTTTCATTGGTGGTTGGGGAGTTCCATCCATGACCATTAATGGGATATTCATCGACAGTGAGGCAGCCCCTATTAAAAGGTGGATGGCTGGGAGGTAAATAAGGTAAACAAAAACTTGTTTTGGTTATAACAACTTTTCGATGAACTTTATAAGGGATGGGGGTAAACGAAAATATCGAATGGCAAGATGGTTAAATTGTTTATGAAGGAAACCTTGAGGTTTTAACAGTGATTTTTGAGTGGGTGCGGGGAGTGTATATAACCCATCATGCCCCCGGTAAATTGTATACGGTGCATATTCCTCAAAGTGAGGGAAAAAAAATAAATGACAAAAAAAAAAAAAAAAAAAAAAAATTAGGTGAGGCTTATTATTAAAGGTTGAAAAATGGCAAGATAGGTGGACAAGGTAGAGAGGTCGCCTCATAATAGGGGGGCAATTGGTCGACGTGGAATTTTCGACGCTTAACCGAATATACAAACTGAGAGTAGATACGAATTAGTTCTTGGTTTATTACCAAGTTATCTTTAATGATTAGCAATCGGGCAAGTTCCAAAAATTTTATCTTACACCAATAATGCACTTATTTCCTGGTGAACAAATAAAGGAAAAAAAAAAAAAAAAAAAAAACAACACCACCCTTGTTTGTAAATTATGTGGATGAAAAAAATTTCTTTTTAACGGTGGGATATCCCACCACCAATAACGGAAGACCCGTTGAGGCGTCAATTTCACTAACGTCAACTACAGTGAAATCTACCCATGCAATTGTAAACGCCTAGTCAAAGATCTACAACGGGTCCTGCCTGGACAACCCACCAGGTTCTGCCTCAAATAAGGCATTACTTGAATACATGATACGCGTGCAATTATACCCGAATTAGGACAGCAATCACTCAAGGTGCGTATCGATGACAACGGACCAGGCGTGAGTACTACCGAAATTGGGCGGTAACGAATCAAGGTGATTCACATGAGGATTATCATCATCATATCCCCCCCCCCCTTAACCCTAACTTGGTTAACTACGAACCCTTGCCTCAAATCATTGTCCCAGTTTTTTTGACCAAATTGTTAAAAATATCTTTGTCCCTGGCCACGTGACCTGCGCGTCCTCCAAACCTTCGACACTGTTATCTTTAGACATGGCCGGCATAATTATCACCAAGTACTGTTATAGGCCGAGTGTAGGAAATAAGGTTTTGATACCTGAAATATGTCGTGGGGCAATCAATTATTATCCCTGGGGGGGGTAAATAATGACGTTTTGACAGGTTATTGGCTATAACCGACAATCCCTCGTTAAATGATGGTATTGTGTCGTCCATTCACCCAATAATATCATGGTGTTAACTTAGGGGAATAAATTATGAGCCCATGACATCGATGGAAAAAGTCGCACCGAATTTGATCTCACTCACAGGATCATCATCACCCAATGATATCGAGAGTGATTATCCGGAACAAGGTTACCGCCACCAGTTTAACGACAAAGTCATCGATCAATGCCTTTTTAAATACGCGGGTATGGCTGGTTACCACTACTGTTGCCGAAAGTCAATACCCCATCTCGGTAGCTGATGATACCGTGGATAAAATGATCTCGCTTTCGGGGTTTGCCAATTGCCCACCAACCCTGGATAGTTTTATCGAAGTAAAACAAGCATTAGAACGTCAAATGAAGTTTATTTACCGTCTTTATGACTCGGAATCGGCTAGTCATCAATGTGAGAGTAATAATGAAGGGGTGTTTCGACTTATTGCCAGTGACTTTATCCCCCCTACTCCATTAACTTTGAGTGATTTAACCCAGCAAATCAATGAGTTACAACCTCAACCACAAAAGGGAGAACTTGGATTTGATATCTCGTCTATTGGTAATCATACCACTCATTTCACCGTTAACACTCAATGATTTAAATTTAATCGGGAATGTTGGTCGGAGAATGTTGACGTTTTACTTGAGACTTAGCCGTTGGGCAGCACAAGTCTAGACTATTGGTTAAACCCGATGAAGTATTGGCGTTTAAAGTTTATTCAATGTAGGTTGAATTTGCTGGGAACCTTACCTTAATTTTTGCGAGGTTATGGTTGTGGCGGTTGGTGGTGATGGCATCTCTCCGTTTCCATGACAATTTGAAAACCCTTACCAGTTTATGGCGCTGATATAGCCATATGTGGATTAATGCAGCAATGGTAGGGGTATCATGCAGGTGAAAGATCTGCATTCAGGGGTAAAACGGGTACATACATGGAGCCACCGGACAATTAATTAAGCATATTATAATGAAACATCATTCGGGGGGGGGGATAGAGATTAATAGAATATGAGTAAAACAATGTTGTTAGTATTCGTATATTATTATAACCCTATTTTCACCGATCCCTCCCCAGGTTTGTAGCCACGGCTCCTGGCTTCTCCTCCTCCTCCTAAAATATTAAAAATAAACCATAAACCAAAGGACCTAGACCCCACCACTTTAATTTCGTTGAATCCTCAGATCCATATATATCCGATCAGGAATGGTTAACTTGATCAAATTCTTGAAATAATCTTGAAGTTTCACCAACTCCTTTGTCCTTTGATTAATCAAATCAACGTTAGTTGATTTATTAATGTTGACATACATTTTCACTTGGAAGGTATTCAGTTCATCGAGTAACTTTAATTTGATCTTATCCCCTTGGTAATCATCATCCCGGACGAATAATTTATATAATTCGATGACGACATCTCCCAGGAAAAATCGGACTCCTCGACACCAATATTGGTTGAATACTTCATATCCCAAATCACTTAACATTTGTAAGAACAGTTCATTCTTTGGTGTGGCAACAATCAGACCTTTACGGTCTTCACCATTACTAACGTCATCTTCTTCTCGAACATTAGTATGAGTATGAATAACCGTAGTTTCATAAATAGTCTGAGCACAGACTTGTTGATTTTTACCAGCAACAGGGATATCACTTATTTGTAACGTCCAGTTTTTCTCAGGAGCATTAGCATCGAATAAGAGACCCAGGAACACATCATCGCCAATTTTCAAAGGTTTGGTCAAATCGATATCACTCTGCCAAGTAGTGATACATCTCATATAATATTGTTCAATTTGGTTGACTTTGCCCGGTTCGAATTTGGGTTTAAATACGGCGTTAGGTTTGCATACGATGGTATAAGTGGAGATTGGTTGAGGGTGTAATTGGCCAGTGTATGCTTCGAGAGTTGATATTGTTTGGATGTATTGACTATGAGGGATTGTCCCTACGAGGGATAACTGATGCAT